>PGCI01000471.1:0-50910 GCA_002873125.1 Puccinia coronata f. sp. avenae | reverse complement strand
ACAGTGGAATTAATTCAGCTTGGAAGTAGAGTTACAGCACTGTTGAAGAAGTTTGTTTAGGCCTGCGCAACAGGCAAAGACTTATACTGAGACCATAAAGAGCAGAGACAAGGCTTTCCTAGTAATCCTTTCGAGGCCACAGGAAGTTCCTTGACATTCAAGACTACAGAGCCAAGCCAACTCTCCCAACATAATATTGCTATGCCCCAAATTGCCTAGCGCATCCTACAATGGGATTTAGTAGCCTAGGCCTACAGCTGTTACCAGCCCAGCTTGAAGGCTTACCTTCCAGCTCAGCTTTTGGGATGGACTGCCAGCTGATCTGGTAACAGCCCAGCATGCAGGCTGACCTGCCAGCTGGGCTGTTACCAGCTCAGCATGCAGCCTGAACAGCCATCTGAGCTTTGAACAGCTCATTGTTGAGGATGTCAAGCCAGATGAGCTGTCAAAAGCTCAGCATGAAGGCCTACTGATCATCTTAGCATGAAGGCTGACCTGCCAGCTGAGCTGTGACCAGCTCAGCAGGCAGGCTGACCTGCCAGCTGAGCTGTGACCAGCTCAGCAGGCAGGCTGACCTGCCAGCTGAGCTGTGACCAGCTCAGCAGGCAGGCTGACCTGCCAGCTGAGCTGTGACCAGCTCAGCAGGCAGGCTGACCTGCCAGCTGAGCTGTGACCAGCTCAGCAGGCAGGCTGACCTGCCAGCTGAGCTGTGACCAGCTCAGCAGGCAGGCTGACCTGCCAGCTGAGCTGTGACCAGCTCAGCAGGCAGGCTGACCTGCCAGCTGAGCTGTGACCAGCTCAGCAGGCAGGCTGACCTGCCAGCTGAGCTGTGACCAGCTCAGCAGGCAGGCTGACCTGCCAGCTGAGCTGTGACCAGCTCAGCAGGCAGGCTGACCTGCCAGCTGAGCTGTGACCAGCTCAGCAGGCAGGCTGACCTGCCAGCTGAGCTGTGACCAGCTCAGCAGGCAGGCTGACCTGCCAGCTGAGCTGTGACCAGCTCAGCAGGCAGGCTGACCTGCCAGCTGAGCTGTGACCAGCTCAGCAGGCAGGCTGACCTGCCAGCTGAGCTGTGACCAGCTCAGCAGGCAGGCTGACCTGCCAGCTGAGCTGTGACCAGCTCAGCAGGCAGGCTGACCTGCCAGCTGAGCTGTGACCAGCTCAGCAGGCAGGCTGACCTGCCAGCTGAGCTGTGACCAGCTCAGCAGGCAGGCTGACCTGCCAGCTGAGCTGTGACCAGCTCAGCAGGCAGGCTGACTTGCCAGCTGAGCTGTGACCAGCTCTGCAGGCAGGCTGACCTTCCAGCTGATCTGTGGCAGGCTGACCTGCCAACTCAGCTGTTACCAGCATATCAGGCAGGCTGACCTGCCAGTTCAGCTGTTACAGATGAGCTGTTACCAGCTTCCAGCTCAACAGGCAGGTCAGCCTACATCCTGAGCTGTCCACCACTCAGCTGGAAGTCCAGTGTGCATGCTGAGATGGTATCAGCTTGGCAATCCAAGCAGGTCAGCCTTCCAGCAGCAATGACAAAAAGAAAAAAGGAAAGAAAAAATTGAAAGAAAGAAAAGACATAAAGAAAAGAAAGAAAAGAAAGAAAGAAAAGAAATAAATAAAAGAGAGAAAAGAAAGAAAAGAAAGAAAAGAAAGAAAAGAAAGAAAAGAAAGAAATGAAAGAAATGAAAGAAAAGAAAGAAAAGAAAGAAAAGAAAGAAAAGAAAAGAAAGAAAAGAAAGAAAAGAAAGAAAAGAAAGATTTCATTTTTTTGTGAAAAAAATATTCAAATTCACCCCCAAAAATTCCAATTTTCCATGGGGTGATTGCAAATTTTTTTGTTGTGGTAAGCGTTCCTGCATCATCAGAGCAGCTGGTCAAGGCTTGGGTGTCCGAGCAAAAATCTATCCTCATTGGGAAGATGTGTCTCTTGCAAGGGTCTGGAGAGGGTGCGTGCGGGGGTGGCAGGTGGACCTGCAGGAGTTGCCGCAGTCTGGGGAGTGCAAAGCATGATTGTCAGCATGAGCCTGAAACTTTGCAGTTGTAAATGTCAAGGTTGAATCAAAGTCAGAAGGGAGCCACCCTTCAAAGGACAAGTGCCTCTTTCTCAAGCAGTTATTGGTTGGGCAGGGAACACATGTGCACATTATGATTAACCGCACCTGGAAGCAGAAGGCAGATTTGGAGCAGCTAGTGTGATGAAGACGTTGATGTTGACAATGGAGCCGGCAGGCTGACCAGGTAGAAAGCTGCGCACGCTTTCAGGACAAAGCACATTGTATTGTGGGGCAGGTCTCCACAGTGTTCATCTCATGACATTGGGGGACGTCACCCATTCAGGAGTTGACACAAAGAAAAGTACAAACAAAAAGACAGGAGGAGTAAACAACAAAGCATGCGAGACAAGGAGGACGAGTGGGATGATACGTGAGGCTGGTGGATCAGTTAGGAAAAGTTGACAAGACTTTTGACGGGCTTTTGGCCTCTTCAGGCGTAATTGCCTTAGTGGTGACTGGTGGGAGGTGTACCGTAGCTTGGGTTAGTTGATGGGAGCAGTGTTCAAAAGATGCAGCCTTGGTGTGGGCAATCTTTGAAGTGAGATCATGTTGTTGTTGAAGCAAGCCCTTTGCCATGGCAATAGGCATCCGGTTTTTGGCTGGGAGAGGTAGTGCATATTGTGCAATGGTTTGCCTCCAGATTGTCCTGGTGTGGTGAAGGGTGTACCAAACAGCTCAATCACACCCGCCTTTGTCCAAATGGATCGGACAGGTAGGGGGAATGACGTGGCGTGGAGCAGGAGTATCCCAAAGGACAAGGGACAAAGATTGATTAGGCAGATTACTTGACAAATGGTCTGTTTCAGGAACGGGGGAAGTTGGCTTGGCCATTGTCTATCAATCTATGGTGGAACAGAGATGTGGCGGAAGTCAAGCTTGATGGAAGTGGGGAGCGGGGATGTGATGTCAGTGGACGGTGCTTGAATGAGGGTGTAACACCAAGGAAAGGGATGGTGTTGAAAAATTGTTGTCTACTACAATGAAGTCAATGAGCGAGATGAGGAAACTCTTTTGTTGTGGGGCAACTACAGAGAGGCCGGAATAGAAGTGGTTTGTGTGAAGCAAATTTGGAAAGCAATTTGAGTTTAGTGCGGGGTAGATGGGCCTACCTAATTGTACATGACGTGAGCGTGAAGCTTTATAATGATGGGTCAACACAGGGCCGCGGTGATTCATGCGTTTTGTGGCGTGTATATGTTGCTGTCAAGGATAGTTGAAGGATAGCTTGGTTACAGGGTAGATTAACAGAATGCAAAGCAGGAGGAAGCCGCATTCATTCAGAGCGCCAAGGGCGGTTAGCAAGGGGAAGTTGAGTTGTGTCAATGGGTCAGCTGTTCAATGCATTACGCGGTCAGAGTGAGAGAACAAGGGTCAGCCTGTCATCAAAGATTTGATGTAGGCATTAGGAGCTGCTTGGACCACTCTGTTGGCAAGGGTTTGAACCTGACCAATGTGTCCAAACACTCGCATGAGGCAAATTGGTCCTATTGACGCAAGGGTTGAACAACCGGCAAGGTTCGGTCAACGTGATTCCAATGGCTGAAGTAACACTACGTCATCAGTGCGTACACGTGAGCAAGAAGGTCAAATGTAAGAGAAAGCTCCAGAAGCAGAAACGGGTGGTGATCGCAGGAGTAGCTTAGAAACCAAGCTGTGGCAGAGACCCTTAGTTCAAGGCAGACCATCTGCTGGAGTGCGGCGGCGGTGATTCTTCATAGAGCACGAACTGAATAAGGCGGTGTTCTCCTTTTATGATTGACCCTCAGGCCAAAGCGCAAGTGACATGGACCGTCCTCGTCTCAATCTACGTCTTAAATTTGCTCATAAATCTACGCACAAACATGAAAGTCCTGAACGTGAACGTTGGCATGACACTTGCGCGGAACGCGAGTTATACATTGAGTCGTGGTGAAGCCGGCCAAGAAGGTCAACCAAAACAGGTGTTGCTGTAGAGCAGGAGCGCAATGCGCGACCATGGTGAGAATACAAGATGGGTGACAAGCAGCCGCAATGCAACGTTGGACAAATAGCAACAGTAGATATGAGGCTGGGCGCAAACCTTTCAGGATACAAACTTGTATTGGAGCCGGACAGTAAATGTAACTAGAGGTGTCAGGTGTGAGAAACAATGGGGGCGCAGGGCAAAGAGGAGAAATCAGGGTGCCGTTGCGAGCACAGATGAGATACATTGAAGTATAAGCAGAGTTGGTCACAGTCCCGTTTCAGGCGCTGACAACATACATTGAAGTATAGTAGGAAACAGGTCAGGGTCCAGTTTCAACCATTTGCGAGATGCATTGCAGTTGGAGATGACAAGATCAGGGTTTGATTGCAAGCACTCACAAAATGCTTTCAACAATAAAGTCAAGGGCAAGTGGAGCAGAGATGTGAACCACCTTGTGACTGCCGCAAAGAAAACTACCCCCTCATCTTCTGAGCCGCCATTGAAGCAGAGTTGACCACAAAGAACAAGTCTGTTGGGTGCCAAGCCACAAACCTGTCTTGAAAGAGTATAGCAAACATTGTAATCACCATTCCAGTCGGACCAAAATTGTAGTCATCATTGACATCATACCAAGCCCATAACCCGCGGTACAACTCAAAGGTCAGAGCTTTGGATTGGACATAAGTGATGGCATTTCCGGCTGAGAGGACAAGAACTGTAAGCAGCTATCAGTTGCAGTCAACTGACATGATGCTTCCATAAAGGCCAAAGTGACGAGTGGGATTGTTTTGACGCAATCAAAATTATGCTTTGCAGGAAGCTTCAGAGCGGGACACAGCGTGGGTAGAACTTCTGATTGATTGCTGCCAAAGACAAAGCTGATTAGGTAATAACAGATTGTCATGGACAGGGACAAGCAAGCTCAAAGGACGCATTATTGGACCTGGTCAGAATTATGCTCAGTTTGGTGGAGACTGGGAGTGGATGATCACCGTGACGTCCGATTGTTGTATGTTGACCACACTTTGAACGGAAACACAGAGCTTGAGGCAGACGGGTTGTATTGGATAGAAGGTGAAGTAAAAAGGAGCAGCTTTCACAAATTGCTGATCCTTACTTTCGCCTCAGGTTTGGAATATTTGCTCCAGGAGGAATTGGAGCGTTGTGCCATGAGGACGAGCATCAGGACATGGAGCAACAGTTTGATTGTTGATGAGGCCGCGAACAAGAAGGGCGCGGTGGAATGGACAGTTGAACACGGAGCGGGTTTTGACCACGTGAGCATGATATGTGTCAAGACAAAGAGTCGTGCTGATAAAAAGTGCAAGGATGTAGGATTTAGAGAACGGTCCGATGATGGTCCGCTATGACATTGAAGAGAGATCATTGATGAAGTTGGGTGTTTGTCTGGTTTGCGTCGGTCATCAAGTCGAGATACTAGGAGAGCTGGCGGGTTGGAGTTGAAGCGTGGGGATGATGGTCATACGCGTGAGTGTAGCGTCCCATGCGGCATGAATATGTGGCTGACATGAGTCAAAATGAATAGGTCAATGCGGCCCACTTGTCTGGAGTTTGAGTAGAGAAATGAAGTCAGGGGAAGCGGCGGCAGCTGAGTCACCAGGAGAGTTATAAAAGTCAGACAAATGGAGCAGCAGTAGCGGCACTTGAACTCTACCGGTGTTGTGACTGTGGTTGTTCAAATTGATTTGTGGGTTGACCGATGGTGATTGAACCCCAGTTTGTGCATTTGTTGAGTTGACCCTGAGTGGGAGCAGAGGTTACACCTGCTGGAAGTGGACGGAGGAGTGAAAAAAATAGTAGAGACTTTAACGTGATAACATGTCAATTGCTGATGACCAGAAGTTCCTGGAGTTCAAAATCAACCGTCAAACCTCTCATAAAGCCTCTCTGCTTGCAGCGGCAGAGCGGCCTTCAACTCCAGTGATTGTTTACTCCAAGGTAGTGAAAAATTTTGGAGTGCATGAGGTAAAAAGTTGGAGTGTATTTAGCCTGACCCTATTTAATTCTGTTTTTTTGGGGTCAGGCTAAATGCACTCCAACTTTTTACTTCATGTACTCCAATTTGAAGTGAAAAAGTGTGCACTCCAATTTTTTTGGAGTGGGAAGCTGTCCACTCCAATATATTTGGAGTGTACAACTTTCTACTCCAAAATTTTTCACTACCTTGGAGTAAACAATCATGCACTCAAAGTTCACTCCAAAAATTTGGAGTGCACCTGAAGTCCACTCAAAAAGTTTTGGAGTGCACCTCAAGTCCACTCCAAAATTTTTGGAGTGCACTTCAAGTCCACTCCAAAAAATTTGGAGTGCACTCAAAGTCCACTCCAAAAAAATTGGAGTGCACAAAACTCCACTCCAAAATGTCAAATTTTTGGAGTGAACAACCGCCCACTGCAATTTTTTTGGAGTGGGCAGCTGTTCACTCCATTTTTTTTGGAGTGGACACTTGCCCACTCCAAAATGTTGGAGTGCATGTAGTAAAAGTTTGGAGTGCAGGGAAAACTATATTTCAGATCTTGAGAGCTTATATACTGGAGAAATCTAAATACATATTTTAGATGATGAGAAAATATGGAAAAACTATGTAAATGCATGAGAAAATGTGTGTGAGAAAATATTGAGATATAATGTGACACAACAGCCAGAGGCAAAATTTGACGTGTGAAGCGCAAAAAAAGAAGCCGGGTGTGCGCGCGGAAAAGCAGGTGTAGCGCTTAGCCGCAGCTGCTCATAAAACCAGGTGTCTGCGCGGAAAAACTGGGTTTTTTTACTAATGCCCAAGAAAAAAATGTGAAAAAAATGATCAATATACCTTGAGAATTCATCAATATACCTTGGTGTAAATTGAACAATGTTTGTAGTGTAACCACAGATCAGCCATGGTATATAGCTCTTTTATTTGTTCCATCCTCCCATTTATTTCCATCACTCACATGTCAAACCTGCTCTTTTCTTTTCCACTTTTCATCTAATATATGTTAATTCATCCCTCTCACAACCAATTTTTGGCCACTCCCCCAATTTTCCATATTTCCTACATAAGAGGCTTGTTTTCCCTGCTCATTTGTTTCCTATCACATTTTCTACACACATCACTTGTTATTACTCATCCCTGGTCACAATTAAATTTTACAAAGTATATCATCAGCCCCCCTGAGTATTCATAGCAGCGCTATTTGTCTCTGGTCACACTGCTACAAATAGCCCATCCGGTGGGCTTGTCTAACACGGCATCAAACATGATTGTCCAATGCCATGTTGGACAAGCCAGTTGGAGAAGCCTGTCCAACATGAGATTGGACAGAATTGTCCAATCCCATGTCAAACACTTTTTTTTGACTGTTTTTTTTTGGCACAGCATTGGACAATTCTGTCTGATGCAGTGTTGGACAACATGTTCTATCCAATGAGTTTTAACAAAAGTGGGTCTCTACACTAAGTTACGCTATTTGGCAAATAACGGGTAGTGTCACCAGGGGAGAGGAGAGGGCACCCCCCAGGGATTGCCATAGCTTAAGTTTACCCTGGTTTTGGTCTGAACTCTGTCAAAAGTCAATCACAAATTGTTGATGAACTATTTTTTCCAATAAGGTGAAATGAAGGTGAAATAATGATGAAGTGATGTGCTAAAAATTGTGGAAGGGAATTGAATCACCAACCCCTGTTATTTGAAGGAACGACCCCAGTTATTTTGGGACGTTGGGAGGACCAACTTTTGATGTCTGAAACTGGTCCAAATTTGGTAAATTGATCCGACCCCCTAATTATGGGGGTTGCTGATACAATTTTGACCCGCGCACAGGGGGTCGTCAATTCAATTTGGCTGAAATGCCACCGCCAGAGATTTCCTGTCTAAACCATCACTCCACCAGTTATAAATATCATGAAATCACATAAATTATATCATAAAAAATGCAAACAGAGCATTAAAAAAATGTGTAACATCAAGATTCAAATAAGTTGACCATGCAGCATGCTATAATGAAAAATGAAGTATCTTGACAAGTTGCTGGTTGTTACTCTTTAATGTGACATGACCCATATTTGAAAATGATGAACTAAGGTAAACATCACATTTTTCCTCTTTTATAATTATTTTCCATAGCCTCTTATTAATTTACGTTTTATACCACTTCCCATACACAGTACAAATTCAAAATGAAATTCTGTGGCAGATTTACAGCTTTGAATCTTACACATCCCCTTGATATAAACAACCAATTTTGATGAGCTTAAAATTCATATTTTTCTTCTGCTTCAGCCATCTTCCATAGCCCATCATTTCCTTACAATCTAAATCATTGTTTCTACGTCAGATAAATTGTTCCACACATTCCTGAATAAGGAAATTTCATTTTACATTTTCCTTGCTCAAAAACCCTCATATCAAGAAGTCAACCATCTTGTTTTCCTCATTTTTCAAATATCTTCCACAGCACATACTTAGTTTACATTTTAGTTCATTTTCATTACATTTATTCTGATTTTTTATCAGACACAATGAACATATCCCTTACATTTACTTTTCAATCAGAATATAACTCCCCTCTTTCATTTTCTTCTGCTTCATGATTTGGGTCCCAAACAAACCAACACCAATCTCATATTTCCAATGCAAAAGCAAAAAAATCATCACATTTTATAGCAGGAAGAAGTAGAGAAGGAGAACAAGAAAAGAAAAAAAAGAAAAACATGAGCTAATAAACCATTCTGTTGGATCTATTGTTCTTCTTTAATTGGTGAGTCAATTCAAAACCAGCATCATATTTATCTTTCCAAGCTAAGGCGTCTTGAGATGCAGGATAGGGGGTCATTTTCAAGCCGCAACAGAACCTGTAAGTCAAGCTGTAGCCCCCGGGGAAAGCAGGCATTGTATGAAAACCCGGGCGCGGGAAAAATTGAACAGACGTCCCCCAGTTTGTGGGACTAAATTGGATCTGCAACCCCCTGTTATGTCCTGGACCAGAAATACCATTTCTGGACCATCCTGGGACGTCTAACACTGGTCGTCAAGACGTCCTGGAAAAAATGGGGGTTGTCCCTTCAAATAACAGGGGTCGGCAATTCAATTTCCTTGAGAAATTATCAACAAATTTTGTTGAATTTATTTTGAATTCTAGCTCAACTTAATCATGAATATGGACTACAATTGCTCAATAAATGCATGTTACACAGACATACTTTTCAACAGGCTGGGCCTTTCACAGATGATTACTAGTTTGTGTTGGTTATGGGATGTGAAGCCAATTTTGACAATGTCCCCCTATCCCACTTGAGTGGGATAGGGGGACATTGTTAAAATTCCCTCTCACAAAAATCAGAAATGGAACATGAAGCTGAGAATATATAAATAAATAAAAAACCCCTCTTACCAAAAAGTGTGTGGCAATGCAACATGATGTCCTGCTGAACCCTAACACTCCCCGGATTGACTTTGATCAGTTTTTGGACTGAAAGGGCTACCGTTTTTTTGCATGTTGTGGTACCAGCAAAGTTTTGCTGATGTCAGGGCAAATTCTTGGATTTATTTGGATGCAGAAGGTAAGGAATTCATTATTATAATAGAATTATTAACCAATTTTTTCAAAGAAGATCGTGGCCATGATGATCTATTGGAACATCTTCATCCTTCCCAAAAAACTTTTTTGTATACTACTAAAATTTCAATTAAACAGCCTGAATTTTCACCAGAATAATTTTATCAATTAAAGAACAAATCAACTTGAATTACAAATTTGTTTTGAGTATCTTTTTTATACAGATTAAACTACATTCCAGTCAAATCCAAGTTTATTGAAAGCACACTTTTCTCAAAAGAAAGTGCGTGGTTTCCCCCTCACATTTATTTTTTTTTTTTTTTTTTTTAATTTAAAGCAAAAACCCCCAAACACAACTGTGCCACGGGTTGACCCCCAAGCACGTGCATGAACAACATGCAAAAAGGGCCGGTTATGGGTGTCATACAAACATGCAGCCTAATCTTTGTTGAAGTAGGGGCATTGAGGGAAGGGAGCAAAGCGCCCCCTTGCCCCCACATTCTGCTGATTTGCTTGCTTATAAGCCCTCACAGTTCAAGTGCTGGCAATGCTCAATCAATTTGACGTAATCAGTCCAGTTGTGCGGTGCTTCTGGCCAGGGCCGTGGCGTTGATTCCAACACGGCAACAGCGCAGTACGTTGCCTCTCAACCCCGCTGTCATACTCCACCTCTCATTAATTTTGTTGTACCGCTTGTTGGTCACAACATTGTTCTCCTTGACTCGCCACCGTTAGTTTTGCACAACATACATCTCCGTACTGCACCAATTGGGATGCCGTCCCCTACTCACCCGTGGGGGCGTGCAACAATGGCAAAGCATCCAGAATAGCTCCTACTTTGACGCCCCCCTGGAACCCTTACATTGTGGTCTGTCTGCCGTTCTTGGTAGGAGATTGGACGCTCTTGCAATTTGACATACACAAATTGGCTGTTGCCCTGGTTGCCAAGGGGCTTCAGTTGCTACTGTGCACACCTTCTCCCAAGTTGCTGTTGGCCGTTGCCTTGCCCATCATTTGCATGACCAGTTGATGTTGCGCCATAGTCGGGGCGCGTTGCAATGTGCCGCGCGGTTTTCCATCACCCAGTTGTACACGTCACATCTTGTCTTGGACAATGGTACCAACCCATGTTCCAACTGGTTCCTTCAAGCCCCACTGCCCAGACCCTTCTCCCGCTTTCAGACCTCCCTGAAACCAAGCCAGAGGTCCGCTTGTGCAATGAGGAAATGATGAAGAGGGATGCAGAAGGCTCTTTGCTCCACATAGGCCACTTCAAGCAGTCTGCTCTCCCTCTCACGCAAGCTATCCCTGCTCTCACGCGTGGAAGCAGCCCAACTTCTCTTGACCAAGCCCCCGCTCATTGGCCAGCGGCACCCCGCTCAGCTCGCTCACCCCACTCTCAAGGGCGTACACCTCCAAGGCCAGCCAGTCTGAAAGCTCCGTCTTCAGGCCGCCAGCAGACTGCGCACTCTGGAACGCAAGAATTGCTCCAGCGCTCACAGGCCCCTGCTTGACGCCTTCTCAATTGGCTCCCAACAAGGAATCAACGGCATCACCACTGACAAGGAGAAGATGATGACCAAAGCCCTAGGAAGGCGTCACATCAAGCAAATGAACCGTCAATGGCAGAAGCAAGTCATTGCTCTGCTACCAGCCCATTGAGGAGGCATGCCTACTCACTGAGCTGGTGCCAGTTCAGCAAGCGGGTATACCTGCTCATATGGGCAACTCATGCCTGTGAGCCAAGGTTTGATTTGAATATATTGGTTTGGTAATATCATGCCCTTTGCCTGTCAAGATTGGTCTTCCTGCATCAAAATTTCACAAATTACCTTTTTTTCCTGTGTTTTCTCAGGAAAAAAAACCCTTGCACATGGTGAATCAAAAATATTGATATGGCAATTGATGCCGTTGAGCCAAGGTTTGATTTGCATATATTGGTGTGGTAGTATCACTTGTTTTGCCTGTCAAGATTTGGCTTCACACATCAATATTTCACAAATTACCTATTTTTCCTATGTTTTCCCATGAAAAAGACCCTTGCACATGGTAAATCAAAAACACAGATATACCCAATTGAGGCCTCTGAATCAGGGTTTGATTTCCATATAGTGGTGATGTACTATCATGCCTTTTGCCTGTCAAGACTTGGCTTCACGCATCAAAAGATCACAAATTACCCGTGTTTTCTGTGTTGTCCCAGGAACAAAGACCCTTTCACATGGTGAATCAAAAACATGGATATGGCCGATTGATGCCTGTGAGCCAAGGTTTGATTTGCATATAGTGGTGTGGCAGTTTCATGCATTTTTCCTGTCAAGATTGGGCTTTATGCATCAAAATTTCATTGATTCACCATGTGCAAGGGTCTTTTTTCCTGGCAAAACACGGGAAAAATAGGGAATTTGTGAAATTTTGATGCCTGAGCCCAATCTTGACAGGCACAAGGCATGATACTACCACACCACTATGCCCAAATCATCACTTGACTCAGAGGCATCAATTGGCTATATCTATGTTTTTGATTCACCAAGTGCAAGGGTTTTTATTCCTGGGAAAACATGGGAAAAATAGATAATTTGTGAAATTTTGATGCGCAAAGCCCAATCTTGACAGGCAAAAGGAATGAGACTAAAGTTTTGCCACAATGGCAGGATTATAAGAGTGAGACTCTAGAGCACCAACCGCGGAAACCACTTGTGACAACAAGCCTTTTGACTGTTAGGTACTTTTGCATTTGAGAACAGAAATGGATGGTAGTAGGGTTGCATGGTGTCACAGTTTGAGGTGCAGAAAAGGCTGGGAATGGTTTAAATGGATGTCTACAGGGAGGAACCGGCAGATGGGAAAGGGAGTTTGGAAAATACAAAGGACAGTATCTTTGTGTGACATCAGGGAGCAGAGGGCACAAAAGGAGGAAAACTGAACCAGCTCGTTTCAGTTCCTTTCCACAAGAAGTGCTTGACCTGATCAACAAGTGCAACAAAATTCCTAATCTCCACGCAAAACATTTGTACTAATTTTTTGCATGGAATAGCAATCTGCAGATTGCTTTGGAAAGTTGTCCACATTAGTACAGATGTTTTGCATGGAGTTTACCAATTTTGTTGCACTTGTTGATCAGGTCAAGCACTTCTTGTGGAAATGCACTGGGACAGCCCCTGGGTGAGGCACTGCAATAAAAACTTTTTCAAATGCCGGCAGTTGGCATGTGGAAACTTTAGTATTACTGAAGTCCTTATTTGATGCAAGCTTGGAGTGAGGTCAGCTTCACTGCTGGCATTGATTGGTCAAAAACAGCTGATTGAGCAGTTCTTGAACAGCTGTGTTTGACCAGTGATTGGACAGGCACTGTCTGACCCAAGCACGTGCCAGCCATTTGGATGGGCCTGTTCAATTGGTTTGATTGAAAACAGTCACCACCAGCCAGGAACTCCATTCAGCTTTGGTTCTTTTGCTCTCTTGCTATATCTCCTCAGAATCTTTCTGAGAGGATTTAGCTCTCTTATGTTTTCTGTTTGAAACATTCCCTGTTGGTGCAGACAGAGTTTGCTCAATTGATTTCATTTAGACAATTTCATTTCTATTTGCTAATGAGCGAAGACTTTTTTGGGGCTAACAGATTTCTCCCTTGCTCCCTAGAACGGCCCGGGGAGGAACAGTTGAGTCCTGCCCCCAAGTCGTCTGAGTACGGGTTGGGGTAGAGAATCTCCTCTTGTCACCGGCTCTCCTTTGTCCCAGCCTCTGAGAGGCGGCTGGGAGTCAGGAGAGCGGCACAGAGAGGAGGAGAAATGAGACTAAGAAACTTGCCGTCAAGGCAAGGAGGAGGGACTCCAACCCAGGTGGGTGGGCTGGTGAGAAAAAAAAATTACTTAGATTTCAGGCAACTGACGTTGGCGGGTGATCAAAGTAGGCCAATGTGTAAGTGGAATGTAGCTGAGTCCTGGGATTACCCGGCTGCAGCTTGCTAAGGTTGAGGCCTGGCAATTAGGTTTCTCTTTGCTGCGGCGGTTCCTGCAGTTCTGGTGTGCCGCACTGTGTTTTTTTGGTTGGCCGGCGTAGGATGCCTGGCCGACGCAGCGGGGCCGCCAAGAACCTTGCGCCATGGACTCTGCAACCTCCCGCTGCGCTCTGGCAACTCAACATGATTGGGCAGACCCGCTTGAATGGCCAGCATGGGCTTTGGTTGGACGGTGCCTGTCCAAGATCACTTGTTGAACACGGCTGTTTGAGCATTTCTTGACCAGCCATGTTTGAGTGGTTAATGCTGATAGTGCTTACAATAGTGTTATCTTGTGATACAGCAATAATATGATGTTAGGATCTTGTAATATGACAGTGATCTGATATTGTTATATTGGGATATGACAGTTATATGATATGGTGATATGGTGATGTTATATGAGGGTGGTTTGAAAAAGTTGACCACTACAAGATATCCCGTATATCCCGTAATGTCTTACTCAGTATCCCGTATGGGATATATTGTAGGATATGTAGTGATAATCTGTAGAGCGATATACTAAATTGATTAAAGAGAAACTACCCCAAGGGGAAATAGATTGCAGATCTAGAGCTTAAATATGTGAGAATTCTAAATACATACTTGTGATGATATGAAAAAATATGAAAATCATGCACATAAGTGTTGAAACTCATGGGAAAAGAAACTAAAACCATGTAATAAGAACTACAAGTAATACACGTCATAACCGCTTCTTCCCCCGCTAACAACACTAAAATCTAGGGGACCACAGATTTTCTAGCATTAGGTTTCTATATCCTATATCAGCTAACTCTACAGTAAAGTTTTTTTTATTGTTTCTGAAAAAACACTCAGCATTAGATTGAAAATTTCAGCAATAACTTCAACTTTTCTGTAGCGTAGCTGAAAAAAGCCAACACTACGCTGCACTAAATTGCTCAGCTGGTACTGTCTGTACCAGCTCGGCAAGCAGGCCAAACTGCCAGCTGAGCTGGTCAGTCTGTACCAGCTTGGTAAGCAGACTTGCTGAGTTGGAACAGACACTGTACCAGCTTGGAAAGTAGTTCAAACTTCTCTTAACCTGCTTGCCAGGCAGGTAGGGTCACTGCCAGCTCAGCAAGCAGGCTGGTCTACTTACCAAGCTGGTACAGTTCTTTACCAGTTCAGCAAGCAGGTCGTGCTGCTAGCCGAGCTGGTACAGGTTTGTCCCAGCCCAGCAAGCTAACTTAACAAAGCCCCTCAGTGCTTCTCTTGCTTGCGACGAAGTCGCCCTGGAGCAAAGCAGAGGGACTTATACCCCAAGTGCCTCTTACTGGTGGAGCCAATCTGGGTTTTTGGCTATACTGAGTTACAGCGCAAATAACTCCTTTGTTTCACTTCCGTTGTATGTCTTCTGAGTGAACAAAATGTTTGCTAGCATCCTCCCTTCCGCAATACCATCTTTGTTCATCATGAAACCCCACTCGTCTCTGTCAAAAGCAAAAAGTGATGTTTTTCGTCTCTGCTTTTTTTTCAAGATTTGCGTAAATGAAGCGGTTGAACTACTGTAAACGCATAGTCAACCGTTTGCACTTCCGCAACGGCTGCATACAGCTTCCACAATGTCTGCATTGCACTGCAAGATGATTCGTTGGTGGCAAGGGAAGCCATCAAGGATCTTCTTGTTGATAACTTCAACCCTGCGTTCGCACTTGGTTCAATCCGCAAAGTTTTGACAATCCAGAAACAGACATATACTCCCGTCAGATGCCTCCACAAGTGAACGATTTAGCAATAACCCACCGCCAAAGACTCGCAGAACACTCCAAAAAAAAACCTTTGCACTTGAACAAAACAATCACGGGATTAGCTGATGCTCCCTTGAAAGAATACGTGTTAAACAAGTCAAACAAGTTTTACAACAAGGAAGCAAAGGAGCTTCAGGTGAATACAGTATGCAATCTTGTGCATGATAATCACAGCTTTGTCCTTGCCAGGACCAGTTATGGAAAAACAAGGATTGGCAAGATCTATTTCCGACTGTTTCCTACGGGGAGGAAACCCGTGGTCCTTGTCCTTAATCCTTTAGACTCACTCAGAGACGATCAAGTAAGCATGGCACCTCCTCTTTTAGCTGTCTCCTCATGGCCAATCATCCAATGAAAAAGCGGCCCGCCGGCCAAAAAAATATGTAGGTCAGAGAAAAATCTGCAGCAGGCATCAAGTTGGTGCACCTCACAAAGATGGTTCTAACACCGTCTTTGTTTAAAGAAATACAAAGAGGTGAATACGGATTTGTATATCTTGTGAGCCCATTTCTTCTACAAAATCATGCATAGCACTGTACTAATGTTACTTGTTTATCAGAGCCCCGAATCATTCCTGAATAATGGACTATTTATGGAGTTGTTTTTCAGTGTTGAATTCCAAAGTTGGCTGATCTTGATTGTTGTGGACAAAGCCCACATGATCTATGCGTGGGGGCTTGTTGAAACAGGGAAAAGCAAGCACCTCAATGCCCAGGGAAGAATCCAAGATTACGCCGTTTTTTGTCCTTCATATGGCAAGATTGGTGATCGTCTGATGGCCACAAATAATGTCCCGCTGCTTTTGTTATCAGCGACCTGTTGACCAATTGCTGTGGATTCCATCTTGAACAGTCTAATGATAAAGTCAATCAACATACCTTTTTTCCAAGGAGAGTTAGTTCGGACCGAGATACGAATAATGCAATTTCCAATGACTCATTCTCTCAAATCGTGCAATGACCTCCTGCAGTTATTCCCTCTTCCATTGCAAACCCCTGACAAAAACATTGTTTCAACATTAATTTACTGTGGAACTCCAAAGGCAACCCTAACAGTAATTGATGTCCTGAACAAAGCACAAGGGGAAAAAGTCAATGCTTACAATAGCACGAGTTCTTTTGTTTGACGTTACCACGCATGTACTGGCAATGATGATAAAGGCAATGAGATGAAGGACTTTAGCAAGGACAAGTTTCCGGTTTTTGCTTGTACAATGGCGTTGGGACTTGGCCAAAACTGGAAGAGGGTTTGAACTGTGGTGCATATGGGTTGTGGAGACCCCTCTACTATTAGCCAAATGATTGGCCATTGTGGCCGTGATGGACGTGCTGGATTGGCCATCTTATTTGTCGAGCCAAAACAAATGAACGGGAAGAACGACGTTTCCGATTTTGCTTCTGGGAGGAGACAGCTGGATGGCGATAACCGGATGGACACATTTGCTGTAACCCTGCTGTGCCTGAGAGTGGTGGCTGCTGTTGATAATATGTATGTTCATTTGCCGCTGGTTTTTACATTGAAGAAATATATTAAACATGACGATGATTGTAGAAACGGATACATACCTGTTTTGGAGGATGATTCTAACTATCAAACCGAGAAAAGACAACAAGAACATCTGAAGTTTGATTGCTTCCTGTGTTCAAATTGCAATCCCAAGGCTGCACAAAAAATCCTCAACAGGGTCCGCCTGTTCAACCACAACAACTTTGACAACATCCTGAATAATCCCAAAATATACAGTGTTGATGAGTCAGAATCAGCCCAAGCAATCCCTAAGAAGAAGAGAAAAGCAAATAAACCCACCAGCAAGTTCTCAAGTGAGGTTGTTGAGAAAATGGCAGGCGATCTGGTTGAAGAAGTTGAATCGTTTTATAGCCGACTTGTTGGGAGCAACACCAAAACTTCATCTTGGGTTTTTTTTGGGCTAGTTCAAGCAAAATATGCCGTTCATGCTTTTGATTGGATTCACAAACCCGGATTGCTCAGTAGAACGATTGGCGGCGAGTGGTTTGATGGTCAAATAGATCATTTACTTGAGTTTATTGATAATTACATTAAATCCAACTGGTTCAAAGAATGTTTATTTGAACTTGGGGACAATGAAAGATCTTGGTTGGCTGAAAAAGAAAAGAAACAGACACAGAAAAAACAATTACAACTCAAAAAAGAAAACAAGAAACAAAAGAAGGAAGACGCAAAGCAGCAAAAGAAAGCCCAAGATGCAATTTGACTAGAGGGGTTCAACAAAAAAAGAGCAGCAGAAGCAGAAGAAAGGGCTAGAAACGTTGCTCAGGACGGTTTCCCTTTGCCTCCCCCGCCGACTCAACCAACAAAAAAACCAAAGGCCAAGAGGCCACGAATTTCTGCTGAGGAACAAGAAGCCAGGAAGCAGAGGGAGGCCAATGAAAAGAATGCCAAGCGCGAGGACAACCACCGCCGTTTGGAGGGATTCAAACAATTCCCCGCCGCTCAAGCCAGAGATGGGAATTCTGGCTAAGAATGTTCTGAGCTTTCTTTGGAGGAATCTTCTTTGGAAGAATTCTCATCAGAGGAATCTTCTTTGGAAGAATCTTCATCGGAGGTTTCTTCATTGGAGGTTTCCCTTTCATTTCCTGTTTCACTTTCCCCACTTACATCTTCAGATTCAGTTTCTGGATCATTGCTCTGGTATGCCATTTCCTGATCAAACAGTACCGGAGGTTTAAAACAATCAAGGCTGCCTTTCTCTTGAAATTTGTTCTGTATCCAAAGAACCCCTGAAAAATATACATCATCCACTCTTGCTGGGATGTAGTTGTTTTCTCTGTTTTCTGTACAGCAAATATTGTGCTGTTGCGCATATTGGAGGAACGAGTTGATTGAAAGGTTGGTCAAGTGATTCTTATGAGACTGTTGATAATTATTCATTCCTGATTCACGCTTCATGAGCTGCATTAATGATTTGAGCTATAAAAAAATACACATATCAGTATGAATCAACGCTTATGGAAGCCTATTGTAATACACACAATTGGAATGTTGATTGAGAAAACATCTTTCAAACGTTCTATCTTTGTTCCAATTCCTGAATGATTGTAGAAGGATTTGAGCCAAAAGTTTTGAACCTTGAGGTAAAAGTCTGTTGACGTAAAATGATCTGCTCAACCTGAGGGACATATGAGAAGAGTCTCAAGTATTACCTCCGCCAAGTCTTTTGGAAGTATGAAGTCAATCAGAAGAATTAATTGCAGAAGGTGTTGAGAATAGTGTTTCAATCCTGTGAGCCCTTGACCCATGACACCACTGTCTCCACATCAACATCAATCAGCCAGAATTGTCTTGCTTCATTGCACAATCTACCTCAACAATAATAGCAAAATCACGCAGGCGCAGTAGATGATTGATGAGCTTGGGTTGAGGTTCATTGCTGGAAGCCGCAGCCTCAATGGCATGATTTAAAAAAAAATTTCAATAGGTATCGTCAACTATCTTGTTGATTTCTGATGGTGTTAAGCCAATTTTTTTTTCAGGAAGTATGTTGTGTGCTTTTCCTCTGGCAATCCTGTTGTACAAAGTACATAAGCAAGATGTGTCAGTTTCTTCCATTTCACTTTGGAAATAAATTGTTTATTGAGTACTGACTGGATACAATATATGAGGCTTGCTTTGTGTATTTTCTCAACATTTGACATCATGAGAGTAGAATCCTTCTTTGTGAGTGGCTTGTTTGCAGGTATCCCCAAGGCTTTCAGTGTTTGCCATGCGCCAGTGTTGTCAGCCTTAGAGACAACAACGTTGCCCAAAAGGCTTCAACAATGTTCTCTTCTTATTCCTCTCTTCAATACAAGTATTTTCATATCACAATATCCCTACCTTGTTGTGTATAAGTGTGGAATAATGTAAGTGTGAAGTGATTAACATAGAAGTCCACATAACATCTACTCATTTTCTAAGTTCAACTCTATATTGCATATTCATTTTGATAAACATGGTTCATCATCTTCAGAGTTGGGCAGATGAAAATTATTTTCATCATCACTCACCAACCAGAACTTAGAAGAAACAGACCCATTGGACAACACTCCTCACTCATCAGAACTCCAGGTCCCATCATTTCCCCTTGTTGTTGTGTTGTGGTCATTTGGTGACACCTGTCTGACTAGTAAGCAGCTTTGCCAATCCCTCTTTTCTTCAAAGTTCATCTTGGAGTTTTGATCATCACCCCTTTCCTTCTTTCCTTACTTCCCTTCTTCTTCTAGAGGCACATTAATCCAATCAACATTAAAGAATCATTCTCATTATCATCCTAGTCCAGTGGAGCTACTCATCCACTCAGGTTTCCTTATAAGTAACCTTGGCCTTAAGCCTAAAAAATAAGGCAGTCTTAGACTGTACCTTCTCCTGCTTCTCAGGTTGAAGAGGCTGTGGCACGGCCCAGCTCTACTCTACTCCCTACTAAAGGTTGAGCCCACATACTTATCCTAAAAGGATACATATATTAGTTTTCTTTCTATTCCTCCTCCTCTTCCTTGTCTCTTTGTTTCTTCTGAAATAAACCTTGTTGCTCCCCAATCTTGTGTCCTGCTGTCACATAAGAGACCCAGGCTCACAATTGGGGGCCTCATTGGGAAATATCTCATTGAAAAGACCTCTCCTCTCTTCATATTCATTCTGAAAAGAACCATAACCTTCAATTGAAACTAATCAATCATCCTATTTCATAAGGCCTCTTTACTTCCTCCTTATTATTAAAAACAGCTAGAAGTGCTGCCAAAATTTTTCTACCTTCCTCTTTTTGCAAGAATTCCATCTAGAACCCTGCCAAAAAAATTTTTTTAGGCTCTGTTCAGACTTCAAGAAACTTTTTCAATCAGTTCATCAAAGAGTCTGACACAGACGCTCTTGATAACATTTGCCTTTTGCCTCTCCTACCCACGCAACCCTCTCCTTTGGCAAAGAATTGAAGGATCTCACCACCAAGGATCTTTTAGTGTCCTCTGACCTATCTGACTCCTCTACGGATCAGTCTACTGGCCTCTTGGAGTAAGTCAGAGATCAGCCTTCCGTAGAAGCCGCCAAAAGCAATAGCATTAACCCTGACGCTTGGACGCCCATAGCTATCAGGCCTCCACAACCTCTGCCAGCTGAATATTGAGTTCTACCAGAGCACAACAACATAGCCGCAAAAGGATAAAAAACCTTGTTGCCGTTCTGCTAAGCTTTGCATGACCAAATCAGAAGTCCAGCAATAAAGAAAAATAAATAAACAAGGCTCGTTAGACTTCTATTTTGTTAAGAACTGCCAGTTACCTTTTTGCCCTAGTATTGTTCTGAGCAAAGTAGCTGAATCTAAGAAACCTCCTATCCTCCATGCCTTCCCACCTTAGGAATGGCAAGGACTTGTTGTTTTAGCAACAGAGGGCCGCCGATCAAGCCACCAAACAAGCCCACTAGCTCCAACAAAGAGACGAAGAGCAGCGTGGAGCCTTCAGCTTCCCCAGCATTGTTGGGCAACCCAACACACTTGGGCTTGCCAGCGCTGCCGAGTTCCCAAGCGCCGCCAAATTCCCAAGCGCCACCAGAGACCAACAGCGCACCCAGCTCAGTACCTACAAGGTCCAAGCCGCTGCTGCAAGAGACCAGCTCCAAAGAGCCACCAAACTTGCCAGCGCTGTTGAACCCATCAGGGCCGCAGACCCGCCTAGCGCCATTGTAGACTCTGGTCTTACCAAGATCCTAGACCCATCCGGCCGCAATTGAATGGTTACAACAAGTTGGGGAACGTCAGTCTTTTTCTGATGCGGCCAGTCGACGGGATAGACCAGCTGGACATGGAACTGGCATACCCTCCAGATCGAGGGATAGTCCCTCCTCCGTTGACGGCCAATTCTATGACGCCAACACCAATATGCCTCTTAGCCCCCACGAACGGTCATCTCAGAGGCTGAGAGAGGCTAATCAATACCTTGCCTCACAACCTGATTGCAATCAGAGCCCAAGAGATGTCTGCCAAAACAGAAATCCCAGCCAAGCTAGCCTGCTTAGACACTGCCCTCTTGCCGCTATTGCGTCCATTGAGAAACAAATCAATGGTCAGGGGCCCCTCCCGCCTAGCAACTGCCACCAGAGAGTACCAGGAGCCTATGTATCCCCACAGCCCTCCTGCTCACCAAGAACAGCTTCAGCACCACCAGCCTCCTGCGTTTCAGATGTCAGCACGGCAAAACCAGCAACCTCAGCCGCCACTGCCAGCGCTCAAGCCAATGGCTCCCCCGCTAGTAACAGCGCACATGACACTCGCTACTAGATCCCAGCACAGTTTCCAGAAACCGGCTACTCAGAAACTGTACCCTCTCCCGCTGCAATTCAATCCAGAGGGATATTACCAGCAGGAACATTACCCCCTGCCGCAACATCAACACCCCTCTACCCCCCACTGCAAGCTGCATTCATCAGGTGGACGCCCAGAAGAATGGCAGACACCAAGAGGACCTCATGGTGCAAATGATGAAGATGGGAAGATTTTTTATGTGCGCAAAGCGTATGATGGGCAGAATGCAGCGCCTCAGGAACAGATAAAGTTGCGGCAACAGGGGCAACAGAGAAGCCTCCAAAATCAACCCCCACCAAACAAGTCTTAATGAAGTCTTCTTCCAACCCTTCTCTAGCTCATGTGTCTGAAGGTTCCCTTAAGAAATATTTTCTAAGAAACATTAATAGTGATTTTTGTCATGATGCTCTGTTACTCATTGAAGAGAAATTAAAAACCTTGTTTTCAAACTTCATTTCTGAACCCTCTGGCACTATACACTCTTTTCCTGGCACCTTGCTTGAATCTTGTGTCTTAAAATTGAGCTCCACCATTAATTCTCCTGTACTCCAAGAAATTATAACAGCTGAAGTGATCCCAGCTTTATATGATAAAGTTGTTAAGCATTTGAGTGAATGCACATTGCCCCCCAATAGTAATGAACAATAACAAGAGTTTTTTCAATGACAAACTAGACAGCCTCCAGGATATCATGATTGGTTTGAACTCTGAGAACAGTTTTGAGCTGAGTGACATGAAGAACTCCATGAGGAATTTGGAAGATGAATTGTTTTCTAACATGTCTTCTATGAGAGATCAATTAGCTGAATCAGATGGTAGAGAAGTGGCAAGGTCTGAGCAGAATAAGAGAAGACTGAGTGATTTTCATTCATCCATGAATGCAATGAATCACAGATTAGACTTCCTTTTTACCATTCTACACAAAATTGATTGTCCTCAAGCTGTTCATAATAACCCTTTGATGCATGATTGGCACTCTCATACCCACTCTCAAAGAGCAAGTAATTCTACTGCAGAAGATCCTTTGCAACATAGTGCACCTCTCCTTGGAAATGGAGCTCCACCTCCTCCACCCCACTTTTCCTGTTAGCTTGATTAAGCCTTACAACTCACCTGACCCAGACAAATTCCAACTTAGACAGAAGGTAAGAGTAGTAATTCCCCCTGTTGAACAGCCCCCCAAACAAAAGGTCATCCTGAAGATCCTCAGAGAAAAAAGACTTGAAGTTGACAACGGAGATGTTAAGATGTACCTTGCCAGATACAAAGGTCTAGGAGCTGATCAGGATGAATGTCTACTGGAGCAAGAAATACCTGAAGCTCTCACACTCCTTAGGAGATTCAGAAGTGAGAAAAGATCCTCCTGAATGGACTAGTTTAGCTGATATTCTATTCAGAACATAACCTCTTTTGGTGGTAGGGAATGTCAGCCTTAGAGACAACAATGTTGCCCAAAAGGCTTCAAAAATGTTTTCTTCTTATTCCTCTCTTCAATACAAGTATTTTCATATCACAATATCCCTACCTTGTTGTGTATAAGTGTGGAATAATATAAGTGTGAAGTAATTAAGATAGAAGTCCACATAACATCTACTCATTTTCTAAGTTCAACTCTATATTGCATATTCATTTTGATAAACATGGTTCATCATCTTCAGAGTTGGGCAGATGAAAATTTTCATCATCACTCACCAACCAGAACTTAGAAGAAACAGACCCATTGGACAACACTCCTCACTCATCAGAACTCCAGGTCCCATCATTTCCCCTTGTTGTTGTGTTGTGGTCATTTGGTGACACCTGTCTGACTAGTAAGCAGCTTTGCCAATCCCTCTTTTCTTCAAAGTTCATCTTGGAGTTTTGATCATCACCCCTTTCCTTCTTTCCTTCCTTTCCTTCTTCTTCTAGAGGCACATTAATCCAATCAACATTAAAGAATCATTCTCATTATCATCCTAGTCCAGTGGAGCTACTCATCCACTCAGGTTTCCTTATAAGTAACCTTGGCCTTAAGCCTAAAAAATAAGGCAGTCTTAAACTGTACCTTCTCCTGCTTCTCAGGTTGAAGAGGCTGTGGCACAGCCTGGCTCTACTCTACTCCCTACTAAAGGTTGAGCCCACATATGTATCCTAAAAGGATACATATATTAATTTTCTTTCTATTCCTCCTCCTCTTCCTTGTCTCTTTATTTCTTCTGAAATAAACCTTGTTGCTCCCCAATCTTGTTTCCTGCTGTCACATAAGAGACCCAGGCTCACAAGTGTCCTGTTGATTTGTTTCATTGCCCCAGTGGTGAAGGAAAAAGGCCTGAGTAAAGTTCCACATTGTATGGGCAGCTCCTGGGATCGTGAGGATGTTTGCCATGCTTGATGTAGGTGTGCTGGCAGGTATTTGTAGCTTGCAAAGACTTAAGAAATTCATACAGGTCCCCAAGTCACCCCCAATGATTTGCAAATGAAATGAAAAGTTCTCGGCCTTGACTCCTGCTTGTTTGATCAGGCTAGTTATCACATCACCAATGCCTTCAGAGGAGTTTTCCAAAGCCAGCATCAATCTTAGCATGGTTAGATTTGTCTTTTTGGGTTTGATTGACTTGACCGGCAGTGGCCTAGTTGCAAGTGGTGGATTGTTGGTGGTGGAATAGGCAACATACTTAAGGGTAGCATGTGCAATCTGAGACTTAAGCGTTAGCTTCAAGTGTAATTCGCTGTTGTTGGTTGGAGCAAAGAAGCTTGGTTTGGCTTCCAATTTTGAACTTTCGGCTATTGATTTCTTCATTGCTGCTAGAGTCAGCTCTTCTTAATTGTCAAGATGTTCATAGAACTTGGGGGGCAGCATGTGAATGTGCCCCCAGGTTCCATGGAACATTTGGCTGGACTTTCCTTGCGACTTTGTATGGACAGACTGCTGAAAGTCAATGTTATCAACACAAATCATGGGTGCAAGATATTTGGAGCCAGCAGGCAATTGCTGCTGTTTGAGCGTCTGTTCAGCTTCTTTCCCAAGCAATTGTAGTCCAGAGTGTGCAGTCTTACGCAAACAGCAAATTCCGATGTAGTTCAGATATCTATTCACCCTTTCTGAGACGCCACACGCTAGAAATAACATTCCATTTGACAGTTGAAGACTGTTGTGTCTTTGGTTGCAAGCAAATGCTACCATAGAACATATGGTTCTTGCAAGCTTGTTGAATTCAATCCAATTAGTATTTGAGTAGGTAGTTTTGGAAGAGTTATCAATAGTAAAACTCACATCTTTAGCATGCTGTTTCTTTTGTTCAGATTGATCTTTTGATGCTCAGATGATTGGCAATTTGGCTTCAATAGCATCATCTTCAGTCAGCCTCAAAGTGCCTCTCTTCCGATGATTACCGGATTCTTTGTGTTCATCGTCATCTTCCTGGTTGTTGATCCTGGCTGCTTCCAAAATGTCAATTTCTACCTCTGCTTCAATTTCTACCTCCAATTCACTTGATTCACTTTACTCCACTTTAATGTTGGGGCACGCAAGCTTGCCCAATATCAAGTTGTAAAGGAAGGGCATCTCGTTGTTGGTGAGTCTCTTACTGCGTTCTGATTGTGCCTCTTCAGATAAAAAGTCTTTGGTCAAGGTGTTTTAGCTATAGAATGCGCCATGGGGGAATACACCGCTCAGTGGCTTTTGCTGACGACAGATGGATACGGCCTGTGGAATACACCGATTGAAGCTTTAGCGCTAGCGCAAGGAATACATTTCAATCACAAGACAAGATGAAATCCAACCTCTTCCAAAACAAAGGAATTCCATAGTTCCTCTCCAGAATCATGGCCTGCACGACACGCTTGATGGACTTTATAAGACGTTTTGTCGAAATCCAACCCCTTGGTGATCCCCACTGACGACGCTTGTAACACTACAAACATTTGCAACTCTGCCCAGAAAGAAAATGTAAAATTGGGATGGGCAAAACATATACCCAATTTTACAGAAAATGGTCAGAAGTGAAAAATAAGCTTTACTGAGCATGCTCAGCAAATTTTTTTTTTTTTTAGAAACTGAGCAGAAATGATTTTTATTCATTATGGCAACTTTGGGGGATTTTGCTGAGCATGCTCAGTTTTGCTCAATTTTTATTACTGAGCCATTTTGTTGAAAAAAGTTAACATTTTGCTTAACCCAAACAGTAGTTTTTTCTTTAGGTGAAATTACAAATGTTTGTAGTGTAAACTGATTCATCCGTATCTGTGTTTAAGAATGCCTCTAAGTAGCTCTTTGGCTCTAGGTTCAGACAAGAGATGAGTTCGGACAACTCTCTCAGTTTGTTTGCCATCAAAGTTGGTGCTCTCGGGGCTGCTGAGGAGTGAGACATAGTGTTGTGTAGACATTGTTTTTATCTTCTTCTTACCAGTACCACACCTTCCCTTTTGATATCGACGGATAGGAAGGAAACGAGAAGATCGTTTCCTTGAGCGCATACATTTTATCTATCTGGCAAAGTCACAAAACCGTTGGTGAAATTGCAATCAAGGAAAAAAACAATGCGTGCGTTGAAAAAAAAGCAAATTTGTGAAAAAAATGTCTCTATGGATTTGGATGTCCATGCACGCAATTCTGCTGCCCATGTGCGGGATTTTGGAATTGGGAACCTCATCAATGACTTTTTCTTTGAGAAATTCCCAAAAATAGTGTAGAGGGAAGAGAGATTCAAGAAATGGATGTAAAAATAGCCACGATGCTGGGGATTCTTGATGTTCTTAGCTGGTAACTGCAGCATTTGAGGTGTAGCGTCAAAAAAAATAAGAGCCAAAAAGGGCCTTTTTGGCTCGATCGGCTCCACCAGTAAGAGGCACTTGGGGCGCAAGTCCCTCCGCTTTGCTCCGGGGGGACTTCGTCCCAAGCAAGGGAAGCCAGAGGGGGGCTTTTGACAAGTTAGGTGGATCATGAGTTATGGCCAGTTTTAGTTCCTACACCCGGGTTTATATCATTGTACCACACCAATTACACACATGTAACAGTAGTGACACCCCATGGCATATGAGGGATGTTTTTTTTTCCATTTGGTTGTTCTTTTTTTCAAATGCTCTTTTTTTTCTAGTCGGGTTTTTTTTTCTGCATGTTCTTTTTTCCACTTGCACTTTTTTTTCAGTCTCACTTTTTTTATCTACGTTTTTTTTTCATGATTCTTTTTTTTCATGTTCTTTTTTTCATGAGGACTTTTTTTCATGCTCTTTTTTTCATGGATGAACTTTTTTTTCCATGCACAGGCCAGCAGAAATGCCTCATTTGTACTTCCCTTGGAGCTAAAATCCCTCACTTTTGTCTATTTAAGAGGCTCTCCTCCAGGTGTTCTTCCCCTTCCTCACCAGATTCTGGGATCTCAGTCTATAACTCACCCTTACATAGAATCATTAGTGTTACTATCCCTTATATTCTACTACTGGTCACTCCTCTATTGAGGTTTTATTACTCATCAGCAATTATATATGGACCTTCATCAACCTCATTTATACCCCCTACCATTAGGTAGCGGGTTCAATTCCTGCACCGCTAAAAAAAAACCATCTGGTGGGCTTGTCCAACACGGCATCGGACACAATTGTCCGATGCTATGTCAGACAAGCCTGTCCGACAGGTTTGTCCAACATGGGATTGGACAATTCTGTCCAATGCCATGTCGAACAAACCTGGTTTGATGGGTTTGTCCAACATGGGATCGTTCAATTGTGTCCGATCCCGTGTTGAACAACAATGTTCAATGAGTTTGTCCAACATGAGATCAAACAGGTTGTTTGATCCCATGTTGGACAACATTTGTCCAATGAGTTTTTACTCATCGGACAGATTGTTTGATTCTTTTGAATCAGTTGCCGAGCGGGCCGGCAGTGACTTGCTTGGAAGAACCTGCTCGGGTATCTTCGCTGAGCAGGCCAATGACCTGCTTGGCAAAGAGCTCGCGAATAGCAGGCCGGCCTGCTGTGAGCTCGCCAGGTAGGCTGACAGGCCGGCCTGCTCTGAGCTCGCCAAGCAGGCCACTAACCTGCTTGCAAAGAGCAGGTCATTTGACCTGCT
The DNA here is from genome assembly GCA_002873125.1 of Puccinia coronata f. sp. avenae. Taxonomy (NCBI): domain Eukaryota; kingdom Fungi; phylum Basidiomycota; class Pucciniomycetes; order Pucciniales; family Pucciniaceae; genus Puccinia; species Puccinia coronata. The sequence continues at coordinate 23,228 of PGCI01000471.1, read as the reverse complement.
TTATGTGAGCAGGTCATTTGACCTGCTCTATGTGAGCAGGTCAATGACCTGCTCACATAGAGCAGGTCAATGACCTGCTTGCAAAGAGCAGGCTGGCCTGCTCCAAACTTGCAAAGCAGGCTGGCCTGCTCTGAGCTTGCCGAGCAAGCCAATGACCTTCTCGCAAAGAGCAGGCTGGCCTGCTCTGGGCTCACCAAGCAGGCCAATGACCTGCTCATCTGGGCTCACTGAGCAGGCCAATGACCTGCTTGCAAACTGAGCTCGCAAAGCAGGCCAGTGACCTGCCCGCAAACTCAGTTTGCCAAGCAGGCCAGTGACCTGCCCGCAAACTCAGTTCGCCAAGCAGGCCAGTGACCTGCTTGCAAACTCAGTTTGCCAAGAAGGCCAGTGACCTGCTTGCGAACTGAGCTCGCCGAGCCGGCCAGTGACCTGCTTGCAAACTCAGTTCGCCAAGCAGGCCAGTGACCTGCTTGCAAACTCAGTTCGCCGAGCAGGCCAGTGACCTGCTCGCAAACTCAGTTCGCCGAGCAGGCCAGTGACCTGCTTGCAAACTCAGTTTGCCGAGCAGGCCAGTGACCTGCTCGCAAACTCAGTTCGCCAAGCAGGCCAGTGACCTGCTTGCAAACTCAGTTTGCCAAGCAGGCCAGTGACCTGCTTGCAGACTCAGTTTGCCAAGCAGGCCAGTGACCTGCTTGCAAACTCAGTTTGCCAAGCAGGCCAGTGACCTGCTTGCGAACTCAGAGCGAACTGAGTTTGCAAGCAGTTCACTGGCCTGCTCGGCAAACTGAGTTCGCAAGCAGGTCACTGGCCTGCTCCGCGAACTGAGTTTGCAAGCAGGTCACTGGCCTGCTTGGCGAACTGATTTTGCAAGCAGGTCACTGGCCTGCTTCGCGAGCTCAGTTTGCAAGCAGGTCATTGGCCTGCTTGGTGAGCCCAGAGCAGGCCAGCCTGCTCTTTGCAAGCAGGTCATTGGCTTGCTTGGCAAGCTCAGAGCAGGCCAGCCTGCTTGGCAAGTTTGGAGCAGGCCAGCCTGCTCTTTGCAAGCAGGTCATTGACCTGCTCACGTAGAGCAGGTCAAATGACCTGCTCACATAAAGCAGGTCAAATGACCTGCTCTTTGCAAGCAGGTTAGTGGCCTGCTTGGCGAGCTCAAAGCAGGCTGGCCTGTCAGCCTACCCGGCAAGCTCACAGCAGGCCGGCCTGCTATTCGCGAGCTCTTTGCCAAGCAGGTCATTGGCCTGCTCAGCGAAGATACCCAAGCAGGTTCTTCCAAGCAAGTCACTGCTGGCCTGCTCGGCAAATGATTCAAAAGAATCAAACAATCTGTCCGATGAGTAAAAACTCATCGGACAGATGTTGTCCGACATGGGATCAAGCAACCTGTTTGATCCCATGTCGGACAAACTCATTGAACATCGTTGTTCGACACAGGATCACTGCTGAGGAGGTGAAATACACCAGAGTGTGAGCCCCATCTTGTTTTTCTTTTTTGAGTTTTGCTGAGTTTTTAAACTGATTTTAATGATTTTTATTAATTTGTGTTAGTAGTTTTTCTGAATAAACAGGTTATAAGGCTTGCTAAAAAAATCTCCTTTGTGAGAAAAATTGTATCCCCATTCAGTTTTTCTAGCTTCTTGAAATACAACCCCCACTCAAGTCTTCTCTTGCATGGAATGGTTTAATTTGGGATGCAGCAAACCTTCTCTTTAGGATTGAGCCATCCAATTCCTTGAGGACATAGGAGCCACCTTTTTCTTGTGCTTCAATTTGATATGGACCATTCCATCTGTTTGCAAAGAGTTTGCCCCACTGAGAGTCCAGACGTTTGTTGTAGGCTAACACCAAGCTTCCAGGTTCTAGGGGCTTTCTTATGGATTTCTTATTGTTCTGGGGTTCCAAGGCTTTTGCGTGGGCCTCCTTCATTTTTCTGTAAGCAGTTTGATCGAATGACTTCTTCCCTTCTTTCTAGTTGTTCTGTCCTGGCCACCAAAAGTTCTTCTGTTGATTGTATTTTTGTCCAGTCTGTTCCTAGGTATGTTTCTAGTTCCAAATCCACTGGAAGAATAGCTGATTGGCCAAAAACCAATTCACAAGGGCTGTAACCTGTAGTTCTTTTTGTTGAAATTCTGTCTGCAAACAAGACTAGAGGTAAGTAGTGCCTCCATTTCTTTCCATCTGTTTCACATAATTTTACCAGGGCATCTTTCAAAGACTGATGTCCTCTCTCAATCATTCCATTTGTCAGCCTCTGTGATGCCAAGGGCTAGTACCTTTTAGCTACACAAGGTGATAAGAGTGCAAAATAAGGGTAGAGTAGGATAATTTCACGTAGAAAAGTAGTAGGAAAGAAATAAAAAGAATATAATTCTTTTTTATAGAGGGGCCTGCTGGCGCAGGGGTGTTTGTAGGTGTCCTCTAAATCAGAGATCTGCAAAGCAGGGTGGTATCTGATTAAGCAAACAATGGGTTTCTGCGTAACAGAAGGTGGTACCAAAGTGCTTTTCCAATTAAGGAACCAGAATGGGGACAGAAGGATGAAAGAAGTACTCACTATTGCTTCTTTCAAGCCAAAAAGCCACGTAGGGGGGTGAAGTAGAGCTGCTGGGTAGATTGAAGAGTTTCTGCGCAGGAGCTGGACACGTAGGATGGTTGATTTAATGAGAACACCATGGATAAAACAGGCAAAACAGGGCAGAGTAACTGAAGTAAGGACAGGACACGGCGTAACTGATTGACTGTAATAATAATTGATGATGGGGAACAACTTTTGGCGTGGAAAGAGGGCTCTATATATACTAATTTCACTCATAGTGGAGGACTTTTCTGCCTGTGTGCGTGTAGTAACTGGTTTTCAGCGCAATGTGGCCAATTTGGGAGATTGGCACTAACAGGGCTCATCCCAATGACACTGCTGGTCATTAATTCAGCGTCACAAGTGCTTTTTATGACCTTAATAACCTATTTAGTTATTGTAACTAAGGTACATAGCAACACTGACGTGTAATTGTATCTGAAATGGGCCACAAATGACGCAAATGGGCCACAAATGGCTAAGGCCAATCATTAAAGACCACGCTGGCTATGTTACTCTTATGTATTCAAGGTTTTTATTAATAAAACCTTGTAAATAAACCACGTAGAATCTACTTTTACCCTAGTTACACTTGTACATATGTGGTAACTAGGGGATTAGCTATTTCCACGCATTTGGCCAATTTCCAATTGGATTATATAATCCACGCGCGGGGTTGGAGGTTTAAACCCCAATTGGGCCTAACTCCCAAACTATACACAACACCTCAATTATAAGTCCATAATTGGTCATTTCACATATAGTATGCATATATAACAAGTACATACGCGTGTAATGTCCGTGTGACATATGTTTGTGGCCAATTCTTACGGGTAATTGGTTCAAGGTGAAGGAGTAGGATTTTAGGGGTACTTCCAGTGAGGGACCCTACATTAATTTGCATGAGGATTCAGAATATGACATAATATTCTAAGTTATCCTCAAGTTTTAGAAGTTATTTAGTATTTTTGTAAAAAGTAGTTATTATTTTAATTAATTACTTATTTTTATGGTGCCAGGACTTTGCTAAGCTTATTGGATAAAAATAAGTATACTGAGTTTTTTGTACATTATTAGTCATATAAATGGGTCTTAATATTGTAGTAATAATGTCTCTATCTATGTTACCTTTGTCAGGTTGGCTCTGTCATAGTAGCAAGCTGACACCATTTGCTTCAGGATAGTATGGAGTTGTGACCTTGATGGTTGTTCCTGCTTTGGTTAAGGCCTGCTGTAAGTCTTGTCCAAATTCTGGTCCCTCATCCACTACTACTGCTACAGGTAGGCCATATTTATAAATCCAATTTTCCAGAAACCATTCTGCCACCTTTGATGCTTTCAGCTGCTCCATTCCAACTGCCTCCACCCATCCAGAGAGGTCATCCCTTGCCACCACTAGGTATTTCCACTTCCCTGCCTTGATGTGAACTGTGTCCATGCTGACTTTTCCAAAAATTTTAGGTGCCCCAGTTGCCCTTTTAACTTCCCCGTGCTTTGCTCAGCTTCTTTGTTGGCATGGAAGACAGGATTGGACCCATTTTTTAACTATCCTCTTCATATTTGGCCACTAGAATTGTAGTTTGGTTCTTCTGTAAGTTTCATCCATTCCTCTGTGGCCCATTTCTTCATGAAGTGCTTTCAGAATGGCTTTTTGGAGTTCTGGACAAATGACTACTATCTGCAGAAAGGGCTTGCATCTTCTCTTCAGTTTTCCTTCAGACATAAAGAAAGTGGCTGATTTATGCTTAATATCTCTCCATATTTTGTCAGAGCATTGTTTAGGTCTGCTGAGTGTTTCCAAATAGTACTGGAGGCCTTCCCAAAGGTTTTGGCCATTCTTATCCACCCCCAAATTTGCAGTGTTGGTCTGTTTAATTTCAAATCCTGGTTGAGGCTGAATCCATTTTTCATCTTCATTCAAGTCTTCAGGTTCCTTTTCTTCAGGGTCAGGGGGTCTTCTGGATAATCCATCTGGCATAGTGAAGGTTTTTCCAGGCACGTGAATCAGTTCAAAGGAGAATAGTTGTATAAATGCCACCCATCTGGTCATTGGAGCATTTGGGAGGCTTGGTGAGTTGATCATTTCTATAAGACTTTTGGCATCTGTGAGCCTGGGTCTCTTATGTGACAACAGGGCACAAGATTGGGGAACAACAAGGTTTATTTCAGAAGAAATAAAGAGACAAGGGAGAGGAGGAGGAATAGAAAGAAAACTAATATATGTATCCTTTTAGGATAAGTATGTGGGCTCAACCTTTAGTAGGGAGAAATGCAGAACCAGGAAGAGCCACAGTCTCTTCAACCTGAGAAGCAGGAGAAGGTACAGTCAGAGACTGCCTTATTTTTTAGGCTTAAGGCCAAGGTTACTTATAAGGAAACCTGAGTGGATGAGTAGCTCCACTGGACTAGGATGATAATGAGAATGATTCTTTAATGTTGATTGGATTAATGTGCCTCTAGAAGAAGAAGGAAAGAAGGGAAGGGGTGATGATCAAAGCTCCAAGATGAAATTTGAAGAAAAGAGGGATTGGCAAAGCTGCTTACTAGTCAGACAGGTGTCACCAAATGACCACAACACAACAACAAGGGGAAATGATGGGACCTGGAGTTCTGATGAGTGAGGAGTGTTGTCCAATGGGTCTGTTTCTTCTAAGTTCTGGTTGGTGAGTGATGATGAAAATTTTCATCTGCCCAACTCTGAAGATGATGAACCATGTTTATCAAAATGAATATGCAATATAGAGTTGAACTTAGAAAATGAGTAGATGTTATGTGGACTTCTATGTTAATCACTTCACACTTACATTATTCCACACTTATACACAACAAGGTAGGTATATTGTGATATGAAAATACTTGTATTGAAGAGAGGAATAAGAAGAGAACATTGTTGAAGCCTTTTGGGAAACATTGTTGACTCTAAGGCTGACATTCCCTACCACCAAAAGAGGCTATATTCTAACAGAATATTGGCTAAATCACTCTTCAGTATTCAAAGAAATCTCTGTCAATGGGGCCAGAAGGTTTTTACTCTCTATACCAATCCATGGCTAGAACAAAATGGTCATTCTCTCTTTGGTTGGAGGTTTCTTCTGAATCAATCTTGGGGGAATTGTGATTATATTCACTTGCTTGGTCACTCAGGTAAGAATGATCAAAGTTACTCATGTCCACTTGATTGATCCTTTGTCTTCTCTTAGGGCACTCTCTAACGTAGTGTCCAGGTTTTTTGCAGTAATTGCAGGTATCTATGGCTCTGGAAGTCACTTCAGCAACATTTGAAGGTTTATTGGCCTCAGCCTCTGTCTTGTTGGGGTCAACTTGGGTACTGAAGGTATTATTCCCGTTGTGCTGATTGGAAGAGTTAGAAGGAAGGGATCTGGGATGTTTCATTGCTCTATCAAGGACTTCTACAAGGATAATAACCATCTCTTCAAAACCCATTTGTTCAGCTTCCTTCTTGTACTTACTCTTAACAGCATGCTCCAAACTTCCTGGGCATTGTTTCAACGCTTTCTCACAAATTAAGTACTCACTGATCTTTGGTTGAAAGGCTCTAAGTCTTTCTCTTTGAGTGTTGAACCACTTATGCACTTTCTTATTCTCCATGGTAAAGTAGTCTTTCTCAAATTCTTGTTGCATTTTCCACCTCCAGTTGTGAGTTCCATTAAACTTGTTTCTGATGGTATGTTTCCACCATGCCCATGATTTCTTACTATGGCTATCTCTGATGCCAATGTACCAATTCTTTGCAGTGTCAGTGAATAAAGCAGTCAACATGCTGATTACCATGTGATCAAGCATGCAGTAGTCTTCCACAAACACATCAATATTCTTTAGCCAAAGTTCATGGTTATAAGGTAATTCTCCTGAGAATTTTTCCCAATCACTGGTCTTTGGTATGGATTTCCATAATTCTTTCCTCATTTCAGGGTCAACATCTTCATGTTTAATGAAAGGGAAATCCTTTTCCAACTGGGGTACATTTTCTCTCACAATCTCAGGCCCTCTTTGCAATTCTTCATTTACAACATGCTTGGGTGCATCAGTTTTGGACTCAGGGACAGGGGTCTCACCAGCAGGAACATGATGTTGAGGCTTATTGTGCATCAGAGGGTTGTTGAAGATGGCTTCAGGGGGATCATGTGGTTGGAAGTTGTTGACAAGGAAGTCAAGCTTGTGATTGATGGCATTGAGAGAAGTGTGAAAGTCACTCATTCTTCTTTGGCTCTGTTCTTATCTCAGGTCTTCTTTGCTAGTAGCTTCAGCTAATTTTGATTTCAAAGAAGACAAGTTTAGAAACATGTCTTGTTCCAATGACTTAACAGATTTCTTTACGCAACTCAAGTCTGAAGTGTTATCAGCATTCAGACCAATGATAATGTCTTGGAGGCTATCCAATTTATCATTAAAAACTCTTGAAGTTGTTTATTCCTGTTGGGAGGCAATGGAAACTCATTCAAATGTTTAAACACTTGGTCATATAAGGCAGGGATCACTTCAGATGATATGATTTCTCGAATAGTGGAATTGACTGTGGAACTCAGTTTGGAAACACAAGATTCAAGTAAGGTACCAGGGAAAGAGTCTATGGTGCCAGACAACTCAGAAATAAAATTGGAAAACATGGTTTTAAGTTTCTTTTCAAAAAGCATAGGAGCATCATGACAGATATCAGAATTAATATTTTTAAGAAAATATTCCTTGAGGGAATTGTCAGAGAGATTGATTAAAGAGGGATTTCCAGATTTCACTGAGGGTGGTTTGGTGGAAACTGGGCTTGTGGAGCCATTCAGTTGTCTTGGGTCGAGATGGCCTGATTCAAGGCTATCCTCATTAGCCGGAAGTTGCTGGCTTTGTCAGCTTGCTACTATGACAGAGCCAACCTGACAAAGGTAACATAAATAGAGACATTATTACTACAATATTAAGACCCATTTGTATGACTAATAATGTACAAAAAACTCAGTTTACTTATTTTTATCCAATGAGCTTAGCAAAGTCCTGGCACCATAAAAATAAGTAATAAATTAAAATAACAACTACTTTCTACAAAAATACTAAATAACTTCTAAACCTTGAGGATAACTTAGAATATTATGTCATATTCTGAATCCTCATGCAAATTAATGTAGGGTCCCCCACTGGAAGTACCCCTAAATTCCTACTCCTTCACCTTGAACCAATTACCCGTAAGAATTGGCCACAAACATATGTCACACGGACATTACACGCGTATGTACTTGTTATATATGCATACTATATGTGAAATGACCAATTATGGACTTATAATTGAGGTGTTGTGTATAGTTTGGGAGTTAGGCCCAATTGGGGTTTAAACCTCCAACCCCGCGCGTGGATTATATAATCCAATTGGAAATTGGCCAAATGCGTGGAAATAGCTAATCCCCTAGTTACCACATATGTACAAGTGTAACTAGGGTAAAAGTAGATTCTACGTGGTTTATTTACAAGGTTTTATTAATAAAAACCTTGAATAAATAAGAGTAACATAGCCAGCGTGGTCTTTAATGATTGGCCTTAGCCATTTGTGGCCCATTTGCATCATTTGTGGCCCATTTCAGATACAATTACACGTCAGTGTTGCTATGTACCTTAGTTACAATAACTAAATAGGTTATTAAGGTCATGGAAAGCACTTGTGACGCTGAATTAATGACCAGCAGTGTCATTGGGATGAGCCCTGTTAGTGCCAATCTCCCAAATTGGCCACATTGCGCTGAAAACCAGTTACTACACGCACACAGGCAGAAAAGTCCTCGACTATGAGTGAAATTAGTATATATAGAGCCCTCTTTCCACGCCAAAAGTTGTTCCCCATCATCAATTATTATTACAGTCAATCAGTTACGCCGTGTCCTGTCCTTACTTCAGTTACTCTGCCCTGTTTTGCCTGTTTTATCCGTGGTGTTCTCATTAAATCAACCATCCTACGTGTCCAGCTCCTGCGCAGAACCCCTTCAATCTACCCAGCAGCTCTACTTCACCCCCCTACGTGGCTTTTTGGCTTGAAAGAAGCAATAGTGAGTATTTCTTTCATCCTTCTGTCCCCATTCTGGTTCCTTAATTGGAAAAGCACTTTGGTACCACCTTCTGTTACGCAGAAACCCATTTTTTGCTTAATCAGATACCACCCTGCTTTGCAGATCTCTGATTTAGAGGGCACCTACAAACACCCCTGCGCCAGCAGGCCCCTCTATAAAAAAGAATTATATTCTTTTTATCTCTTCTTTACTACTTTTCTACGTGAAATTACCCCACTTTACCCTTCATTTGCACTCTTATCACCTTGTGTAGCTAAAAGGTACTAGCCCTTGGCATCACAGAGGCTGACAATTGGGGGTCTGGCCGGAAATTACCAATATTCACTCGTGGTAATTGACTTCTGGTACTTATTCTTTCTACTTTTGCTTTTCACTCACGCAAAAAATTACCAAACCAACTATATCATTTATAAAATAAATCCACTAAAAAATATCCTTCTGCTTTATTTTTTTACGCATTCTTTTAGTGAACCAATACACCAAATCCCTCATTTCCACTCCTGAATCTATTCATCCTCCTTTTGACCAAATTGCCCACTTTGAATTAATCAAACATTATCTCAAAGTCCTCAGATTGCGCAAAGAAGAAGAAATAGCTAACTATCAACCTTCTGATTGAGAAAAACTTACGCCTACAGAACAGTTTCAACTAGCTCTTTTTCACTCTCACCAACGTGCTCAAAAGGACACTGAACTTCTCATCAAACTCAACGCCATCAAAAGAAGAAATCAAGAGAACAAGAGGCGTGCAGATCTTCAAAGAACTTTGGAATACAAACAACAGTTTTACAATAGTCAGTTTAATTCTTTTTTCATCCGTAATAAAAATTATTAAAATCACCAAAAATACTTATTCTTACGCCTGAATATCATCTAGTGTCTTCCACTACTACTCCCAGCACTTCCACCTCTTCTACCATGGCCCCAGCTACCTCTGTGGCCAATTCTATTACTCCACTTACGGCTCCACCAACCAGTAAGTTTATTAATTACGCCTACTTAATATTTTGTGGCCCTTTTCACTAATATTTCCCGTGAAAATAGTCCTGTCAGGAAGTCTACCAGGGCTCACAAGCCTGATCTCCACGGCCCCTTACCCCCGGCCACTAGGCAACCTAGAGCCAGAGAAGTTGCCCCAGAACTTGGCCTTCAAGAAGAAAGCCCCCAGTCACCCCAATCCTCAAGCCATGGACGTGGACGTGGAACCAACCCCTTCCACCTCCTTGGCCAGTACCCAGAAACCCCAGACGGAGGAAAAGGACCTGGAAATCCAGGTGATAGGTATGTCCAAGGAGGACAAAATAGCCAGATTGGTCAAGATACACGTGGCCAACCATCAGAAATTTGTGGAAGCCCAGAAATCCAAGGCCACCCAGGAGATGATGCTGAATCTTTTAGGACTAGCCCAGAAGAATCAGAAAGAACTGCAGAAGTTTATCTCCAAAAAGGAAGTGGAGGAGTACACGAAGGGATGGAACCCTTGGGAGGAAAAGAGAGTATTGTTTCCTCACACAGCCAACAAGAACAAGGGAAAGAATATGAGCAGTCTTTCTATGAACAACCGTCATTACAACAATCCTCAGAAGTGGAAGCAATTGGCCAACATCAGCAGCGCCATAACCAGCTTTTACAACAGCTTAGATTAGGTTTTTTTGTCCTAGATAACTCTCTTACAATTGTGCATAATAATATTCTTTTGATAGATAAAAATGCTAAAACACGCCACAAAGCTGTTTTAGAATTTTTAAATAAGGCTCCTCCTCCGCCTGAATCTTTAGAAAATTATATATATGTCTAGCTCTTCTCTCATTTTAAATCAATTGTCTAAATTTCTTAACTCACCTAAGTCTGTCTTTACGCATAATGAACCTGATTTTCACGCTAAAACTTCTGAGCCAAAGATCCCTAATGTGCCCAAGAAATTAGAAAAACTTGAAGATGAACTTTCCAAGTATTCTAATGATGATTTGGCGAATAAAATTAACAGATTAGAAGACATGTTTCATGCTAATACTGAACATATAATTAACAGAATTAATAAAAATGTCATTAACACTTTACACGCCCAAAATGTGAAATTAGAACTTGAACAAATGGACTTGAAAAGAATGATGATTGAACTACAAGCTCAAGTAGCCTTAATATCTGATCAAAACAACAAGAATGTTAATGGAACTCTATTATTAAAGAATCTGTTAGACGTGAAATTTGAATTAGCAGACTTAATTAAAGAAATTCCTACCAGAGCTATTCCTGCTAATAACTCCACGCCCAAATATAACAACCCTTATATGGAAACCATACCTGAAAATAATGGAGGAAATAATAAAAACTATTCTCATACTAATCAACAACAGAACAATAATAGTCAAACCAACTATACCAAATATAATAGCAGTCCACCCATGCCTCTTAATAACAATTAATCTCCTAATAATTCCCCTAGTCATAATAACCACCATAATGGGAGCCAAGGGAGTCATGCTCATTCCTCACGTAACCAGGTATACAGTAACAATGCTAACAACTTCATGGACCCTTCCCTTATGAATAAATTGTTACCACCAATTAAAGAATGGACCAAATTCTCAGGAGAGGGAGATTATGACCACATCAACTTCATTAAATATATTGATCATATATTAACAGTCTACAGAGCTCCTGATGAGGCTATCCTTACAAGATTGCCCAGATTATTTGAAGGAGTAGCTTTTGACTGGTTTATTAGTAAACAAGCTACCATGGGACAACAATCCTGGCCAGCCTGGAAAGAATTGATCAAACAACAATTTGGCACTAGACTCTGGGAGAAGAAAATGCGCAGAGCCTTTGAAAATGACTATTTTGACCCAGTTAAACATAATCCTCATCAATGGTGCCTGAACCAGAAAAAGAGAATTGAATGCATTTATCCTAAATTAGATCAGGAACAAATAAATGATTTAATACTTAATCAAACTAAAGGCAGCCTAGAGCATAATTTCAGATGTAGAATCAATGACATGGATTGTGACTTATCCACTCTTATAGGTGCCATGGAAGAAGTGGTAGAAATGACTGGGATCAATAAGAATCACAATCCTTTTGATAAAAAGGATTACTCTCCTAGAACAGATCCTCCCAAAAAGTTAGAATCTAAGCCAGCTGAACCTATTAGAAAAGAAAAGACTCCTACGTGTTGGAATTGTGGAGAAACTGGCCACAGAAGTACTGAATGTACCAAACCTAGGATAAAAATCAATAATGTGCAGGCAAGCCCTGATTCAGATTCTGAAGGTACCTTTGATATCATAAAACAAGAGCCCTGTAATACACATTATGGTCAAGATGATGATGACTCAGAATCTAGTGGATGACTTCCCGTCGCCATTTACAGGGCTACAGATGCCATTCTAAATTCTAAATTTGGGCACTTTTTCAAAAAAGTTATTTTGGACTTGATACCCATTGTTGAGATGTTTTAAGAGGTGTCGAGTTTTTGGTCAAAAATCTAGAATAAAAGCTCCAAATCAAGAATTTAGAATCCTGTAAACGCCGAAGGGAAGTCATCCAGTGGTCATGCAGTGTTGGTAATTAATGCTGATATTGGAAATGACTTCAGCATTAATACCATCCACGGTGAATCTAACTTACCCCAGAAATGGGAAGACAATATGGATATTGGTCATATATCTGATGCTAAGCTATTAACTAACAAACCTGAGGAAGGAAGGTGTTACACTCTAGGAAAAACCAGTTACACTAAGGTTATTTTCAGAGACTTAGCAGTTAAGACACTATTAGATATAGGAGCTTTTTGTTCTTGTGCCAGTGCTACATTTTTGCAACAAATATACCCTGAATGGCGCAAACATTTATTACCTGTTCCCAAAGCTACATTTAGCAGTTGTAACTCCACCATGAAACCCATTGGTGTCATAAATTTGCCCTTAATATTCCCTCACACTAAGGGATCCCTCAGATTAAGTGTAGAATTTGTAGTACTTTCAGATGCTATTTGTGACTACCTTATACTAGGTAATGATACCTTTTGCATGTATGGCATTGACATTTTCCAATCCAAAGATAGATATTTTACCATTGGAGGAGATTGGAAAAGGAAATACCAAATTTGCAACATTCATTCTGAGACTATTGCCCCTGTTTCTCAGGAACCTGACCCCAAGGAATTAGAAGATTTTAATCAAGAATATATGTCCCAAGCTGCTATAAGTGACATACTAACCAATGCCCAAATATTAGATGTTCTTAAAGTATGCTACAAGAATAAAGAAGCTTTCTGTACCACTGAAGAACCCATTGGCAATGTCACAGGACATGATATTAAATTAGAATTAACTTGTGAACCTCCTTACCCACCTGCTCTTAGAAAATCAGCCTACCCTTCTAGCCCTAAATCTAGAATAGCCTTAGAAGCACACATTAAAGAGCTTATAGATTTACGTGTTCTTAGAAAAGTGGGCCATAATGAGCAAGTGGAAATTACAACCCCAGTTATTATTGCCTGGCATAATGATAAATCTAGGATGGTTGGAGATTTTAGAGCTTTAAATAATTACACTAAAGCAGATAATTATCCCATTCCAAGAATTGACCATTCTCTGCATAATTTATCCAAAGCTAAGTACATAACCTGTATGGATGTTCTTAAAGGGTTTCACCAGATACCTATTGAACTTAATAGCCGCCAATTTATGAGAATTATCTGCTATCTTGGTGTTTTTGAATACCTCAGGATGCCCTTTGGAATTAAGAATGCACCTTCTCATTTCCAAAGAATGATGGACTCTATTTTTGGATCTTTTATCCGCCAGTGTTGGATGATGATATATATTGATGATATAATCATTTATTCAGATGACTGGGAAACACATGTAGAAAAGACAAAAATAGTATTAGAAACTTCCATTAGAGCTGGTCTAAAAATGTCTATTAAAGAATGCAATTTTGGATATGGTGAACTTAAAGCTTTAGGACACATTGTTTCTGGTCTGTACCTAGCCATTGACCAAAATAAAGTAGCAGCTGTAATGCTCAAACCTATGCCTCAGAATATCACTGAAATGCAATCTTTCCTTGGATTTTGTGGTTATTATAGGAAACATATTGAGAAATTTGCTATTTTAGCCAAGTCATTGTATGAGTTATGTAGTAAAGAAACCATTTATGAAATGACTCACCCTGGAGTACTAGATTATGAACAACTGAAGCTAGCCCTTACTACTGCTCCTGTTCTAGCTCAACCAGATTATAATTTACCCTTTATCTTATACATAGATGCTTGTCTAGATGGCTTAGGCGCTGCCTTACACCAAGAATTCTTAATTGAAGATAAAATGGTAGAAAAACCAGTCCTGTTTATTTCAAGACAAATTAAGCCAACAGAGAAGAGGTATGGAGCCAGTCAAATGGAATGTTTAGCTCTTGTATGGTCCCTAGAAAAGTTACATTATTATCTTGAAGGTAGTAGAATTGTTATAGTCACTGATTGCACAGCAGTTAAAACTCTTATGAACATGCAGACACCCAATAGGCATATGTTAAGATGGCAAATTGCTATCCAGCAATACAGAGGACATATGACTATTGTTCACAGAGCTGGTAAAAAGCATAGTAATGCTGATGGCTTAAGCAGATGGGCTTTACCAAACACTCCAGATAATCCTGCCTGGGATCCTGAAGATGAAGATATATTCCCCATTTTAGGAATACATGTTTGTGATTTGGATGAAGCCTACTATACTATTATCAAAGATAGTTACCAGTCTAATCCTGAATTTGTCAAATTGATAGACATACTTAGCAATGAAAACAGCTCCCATGAATTGATTGCTAGTTTACCTCCCTGGTTATCCAAACCTTACTCTTCTGGTAAGTTCTCTCTATTAGATGGAATATTATACTTCAAAGAAAGAAATTCCAGTGTAATAGTCTTATGTGATCAACTTCAGATTGATGCCCTTACGAAAGAATGCCATGACAATATTGGTGCTGGACATTTTTCAGAAGAAAGGACTATTGAAAGAGTTAGAACCACAGCTTGGTGGAATAATTGGCCTAATGAAGTAGCTACTTATATAAAATCCTGTGAAACTTGCCAGAAATCAAATAAGCAAACAGGTAAGAGATATGGGCTACTTCAAACCATCCAAGAACCTACCAAAGATGGGAAATAATAAACATGGATTTTGTTACAGGTTTACCTCCTGGAGGGTCTTACTCCTTCAACTCTGTACTAGTGGTTGTAGACAGATATTCAAAAAGGGCCAGATTTATTCCCAACCACAAAGATGATACAGCTATGGAAGTGGCTTTACTATTTTGGAACAGAATTATGGCTGATGTAGGGATACCCAAAATAATCATTAGTGATAGAGACCCCAAATTTACTTCTGAATTTTGGAGAAATTTACATGATATGTTAGGCACTAAATTAGCTTTTTCTACTGCTTACCATCCCCAAACTGATGGATTAGTTGAAAGAATGATCCAAACTCTGGAAGATATGCTCGGAAGATTCTGTTCTTTTGGCTTAGAATTCAAGAACAGTGATGGTTATACTCATGATTGGGTTAGCTTACTCCCTGCTTTAGAAATAGCTTATAACAGTAGTAAACATTCTTCATCCAAAGAAATCCCTTATATTTTGGAAAAAGGATGGATACCCAGAATGCCCAAAGACCATATTAATAACAAATTACCACATGTACATCCCACTTCCTTAGACTTCAAAAGAATGCTTGATATAACACATGAACATGCTAAGAAATGTGTGCAAGATGCAGCTGAATATAATAAGTTAAGATGGGATAAAAGTCATAAAGAACCATCCTTCCAAATTGGAGACAAAGTCTTATTGTCCACTGTAAATTTCAATAACCTGGGAGGGAACAGGAAACTTAAACCTTTCTTTGTTGGACCTTTTACCATTAAGCAATGACACGGAAAAAATGCAGTAGAAGTAATCTTAACAGATGAATTTTCCAGAAAACATCCTGTTTTTCCAGTTAGCTTAATCAAGCCTTACACTAGTAGAGGCACAGATACCCCTGTAGTAACATCTGTATCTGTACCTATAATTGAACCTCTAGACACCTTTAACTTTAAAGTACATAAGATATTGAAGGATAAGAAAAAAAGGATCAATGGGAAAGATATTAGACTCTACTTGGTAAGGTATAAAGGACAATCAGCAGACAAAGATGAATGGATTCCTGAAGATAACATACCAGATGGTCCCATACATCTACAAAATTATAGAGCCTCCAAGAGAAATTGAGAATTTTTTTTTTTTCACTACAAACAATAGAGTAAATTTTGTTTTCTAAAGTCTCATTTTAAAGGGAGGGAATGTCAGCTTGCTACTATGACAGAGCCAACCTGACAAAGGTAACATAAATAGAGACATTATTACTACAATATTAAGACCCATTTGTATGACTAATAATGTACAGAAAACTCAGTTTACTTATTTTTATCCAATGAGCTTAGCAAAGTCCTGGCACCATAAAAATAAGTAATAAATTAAAATAACAACTACTTTCTACAAAAATACTAAATAACTTCTAAACCTTGAGGATAACTTAGAATATTATGTCATATTCTGAATCCTCATGCAAATTAATGTAGGGTCCCCCACTGGAAGTACCCCTAAATTCCTACTCCTTCACCTTGAACCAATTACCCGTAAGAATTGGCCACAAACATATGTCACACGGACATTACACGCGTATGTACTTGTTATATATGCATACTATATGTGAAATGACCAATTATGGACTTATAATTGAGGTGTTGTGTATAGTTTGGGAGTTAGGCCCAATTGGGGTTTAAACCTCCAACCCCGCGCGTGGATTATATAATCCAATTGGAAATTGGCCAAATGCGTGGAAATAGCTAATCCCCTAGTTACCACATATGTACAAGTGTAACTAGGGTAAAAGTAGATTCTACGTGGTTTATTTACAAGGTTTTATTAATAAAAACCTTGAATACATAAGAGTAACATAGCCAGCGTGGTCTTTAATGATTGGCCTTAGCCATTTGTGGCCCATTTGCGTCATTTGTGGCCCATTTCAGATACAATTACACGTCAGTGTTGCTATGTACCTTAGTTACAATAACTAAATAGGTTATTAAGGTCATGGAAAGCACTTGTGACGCTGAATTAATGACCAGCAGTGTCATTGGGATGAGCCCTGTTAGTGCCAATCTCCCAAATTGGCCACATTGCGCTGAAAACCAGTTACTACACGCACACAGGCAGAAAAGTCCTCCACTATGAGTGAAATTAGTATATATAGAGCCCTCTTTCCACGCCAAAA
Organism: Puccinia coronata f. sp. avenae; assembly: GCA_002873125.1. NCBI lineage: Eukaryota > Fungi > Basidiomycota > Pucciniomycetes > Pucciniales > Pucciniaceae > Puccinia > Puccinia coronata. The sequence goes on along the minus strand of PGCI01000471.1, from coordinate 6,267 downwards.
GTTGTGCATCATCATCAATTATTATTACAGTCAATCAGTTACGCCTTGTCCTGTCCTTATTTCAGTTACTCTGCCCTGTTTTGCCTGTTTTATCCGTGGTGTTCTCATTAAATCAACCATCCTACGTGTCCAGCTCCTGCGCAGAACCCCTTCAATCTACCCAGCAGCTCTACTTCACCCCCCTACGTGGCTTTTTGGCTTGAAAGAAGCAATAGTGAGTACTTCTTTTATCCTTCTGTCCCCATTCTGGTTCCTTAATTGGAAAAGCACTTTGGTACCACCTTCTGTTACGCAGAAACCCATTGTTTGCTTAATCAGATACCACCCTGCTTTACAGATCTCTGATTTAGAGGGCACCTACAAACACCCCTGCGCCAGCAGGCCCCTCTATAAAAAAGAATTATATTCTTTTTATCTCTTCTTTACTACTTTTCTACGTGAAATTACCCCACTTTACACTTCATTTGCACTCTTATCACCTTGTGTAGCTAAAATGTACTAGCCCTTGGCATCACAGAGGCTGACAGGCTTCCTTTGCGTTCACAAACAGGAGCCATTGGCCCTGGAAGATGTTGAACATCGTGGTCAGCTTGTCTTGAGCTGGCATCTCGGTGTCCACGGACGTCTCCCTGCCGCGGAGAGCTAGCTGGTTGTAGGGCGTGGGAGCTACCAACACGCCTCTGCCCCTGAGATGCTCGTTTGTGAGGGCTAAGGGGTGAGTCGGTGTCGGCGTCATAGACCCGGCTATCAAAAGAGGAGGGGCTTCCCTGCACGAGATGACAAGCTGCTGTTGCTCCACTGGTTGGGGGACAGGCGTCAACCTGTTCGAAGCTAGCGCTGTGGATGTCGCTTGCGAGAAGATCTCGGAGGGGGCTATACCCTGGTCTAGAGGGAGGGCCGGCTCCATCTTGAGCTGGTCAATCTTGTCTAGACCCAGGACCATTGAGCTGTGGCTCTCTGGTCCAACATAATCTCTCAAGGGCGGCTGGGCTAAATGTATAGCTGGCTGGTTGAGCGTTACCTGGGGCGCTGAGGTTTCTGGTGGAGCTGCTCTGTCCAACGGCGCTGGCAGGGCCATCGGCATTTCGGAGATCGTGGTAGCTATGAAAGGCAGATGGGAGGGGTAGCTCTGGAGCGCTGGAGCGACTTGCAAGGTCAGCAAGTTGCTGTTGCTGCCGGATTCTCCCAGCGTCTCTTTCGGCGGCACGGCGTTGTTCAAACAATAGATCCTTGCCATTCCTTAAGTGGGAGGGCATGGCGCGAGTAGGAGTAGATAGAATTCAAAGGATTTAAGCAGATTAGTGCTGGATCTAAAGCCAAGAAACATTTTGGCAGGGTTTCTAGAAGGAATCCTTCAAAATAAAGGAGGATATAATTTTTTGGCAGCACTTCTAGCTGTTTTTAATGGAGAAGAGAATTTATAAGGTGATACTATTCCCAAAAAATATTTTGGCAGAGGTTCTAGAAGTAACTATTCAAAAGGAGGAAGGTGTAGAAAATTTTGGCAGCACTTCTAGAGAGAAGTAGGATTTCCAAGGAGAGGAAAGAGGGATACTATTCTCAGAAAAAAATTCAGAGGTTCTAGAAGTGATTCTTCAAAAGGAAGAAGGTGTAGACAATTTTGGCAGCACTTCTAGCTGTTTTTGATAAGAAAAGGAAGTAGGGAGGCCTTATGAAAAAATGTTTTTTGTTAGCTTGATTTAATGATTATGATTCTTTTCAGAATTAAAATGATGAGAGTAGAGGTCTTTATTAGTGATATATTTCCCAATGAGGCCCCCAATTGTGAGCCTGGGTCTCTTATGTGACAAAAGGGAACAAGATTGGGGAACAACAAGGTTTATTTCAGAAGAAATAAAGAGACAAGGGAGAGGAGGAGGAATAGAAAGAAAACTAATATATGTATCCTTTTAGGATAAGTATGTGGGCTCAACCTTTAGTAGGGAGAAATGCAGAACCGGGCAGAGCCACAGTCTCTTCAACCTGAGAAGCAGGAGAAGGTACAGTCAGAGACTGCCTTATTTTTTAGGCTTAAGGCCAAGGTTACTTATAAGGACACCTGAGTGGATGAGTAGCTCCACTGGACTAGGATGATAATGAGAATGATTCTTTAAGGTTGATTGGATTAATGTGCCTCTAGAAAAAGAAGGAAGGGAAGGAAAGAAGGAAAGGGGTGCTGATCAAAGCTCCAAGATGAACTTTGAAGAAAAGAGGGATTGGCAAAGCTGCTTACTAGTCAGACAGGTGACACCAAATGACCACAAAACGACAACAAGGGGAAATGATGGGACCTGGAGTTCTGATGAGTGAGGAGTGTTGTCCAATGAGTCTGTTTCTTCTAAGTTCTGGTTGGTGAGTGATGATGAAAATTTTCATCTGCCCAACTTTGAAAGTGATGAACCATGTTTATCAAAGTGAATATGCAATATGAGGTTGAACTCAGAAAATGATTAGATGTTATGTGAACTTCCTGGTTAATTACTTCACTCTTATATTATTTCACACTTATACACAACAAAGTATGGATATTATAGTATGGAAATACTCATATTGAAGAGAGGAATAAGAAGAGAACATTGTTGAAGCCTTTTGGGCAACATTGTTGTCTCTAAGGCTGACAGCATCTACTAATAATTTGAAGTGCTGGCCCCAGAGGTATATTTGAAGCTTTTTGAGAATTCTGGCTACCCCACAAAGTTCCAGCTTGGACTGGGAATATTTGGATTCTGTCGGGGAAATGACTATGGATTCATAAAAGACTGGCCTGTCCTTTCCTTTATCCTCTTGAGTTAATACTTGTCAGCTTGCTACTATGCAGAGACAAGCATAACATAGTAACAAAAATATAACAAAATAATCAATAACTACTAAACTAATAACGACATTGTAAAAAGGAGTTCAGAAATGGATTCTACACGGAAAATAACCTAGGGTCACTCACCAAAATGACCCCTCAATTATAACTCCTTATAGTACCTATACAATATAACAAAAAATACTTACAACAAATTAACTACAAAGACCTGTTACACAGGTACAAGACCTTTCACACATGTAACAGGCCCCAGAGATGAAAATACTAATGACATCATAAGATCTACTAGCTCTGGGAAAGTGCCATACAAATGTGATCATCAATAAAGATCCATTACTCACACGGATCTCCTACTGATCTGGCCCAGGGAAGATCTACCAAATGATTCACTCAATAGATTTGTTGATCCAAGATCAGTCCCCTGCTATATTCAAGCTTTCAGATTTTGTCCCCAAGGGTCTCTTAAGAATATTTAAAGACCCTTGAGTTCCTCCCTTTTGAGGATTCCCCAGCTTTATCATTACCACTGAAACTTATCACTCAGCATTGTCCACTAGCTTATAGCCTTGTGTCCAACCTTGTGAACATTCAGTATATTATTTAGCCCTCTTCCAGCATCAACAGAACACTCACCATTATCACCAGCCACTTCTGTTACCCTGTCACCCACCTTGGAGGATTTCTGTAACAAGAAATAGTGAGTATCTTTCTTGTTACCAATTCCTCCCCACCATATATCCTGGGCACAATAAACACCCCTGCTTGCAGGCCCCAGAAGATCAGGTTACAAGTCAAAACCACCCTGTTTACAGGTCCTGATTATTAGAGGGCACCCCAAAACACCCCTGCTTGCAGGCCCCTCTGGAATATTACATATTCCGCAAAATCCTCATTTTTATTGTTACTTCCACGTCCCAAAAGGACTCTAAAATTCCCAAAACCCATAAAAAATATTATTTTATATTTTTTATAACCTTATCTATCTATTTTGCCGGCCGTGTAGCTAGAAGGTTCAGTCCTTGGCATCACGTAGCCTGACAATTGGGGGTCTGGCCGGGAAAATATTTTTATCTTTTACCCAAAAGATAAAAACCCGCCTTTTTTCATTTCTGCCGTGTTTCTGCCGCGCGCGTCCGAAATTCAAAACCTGTGAAACTGAACTAAGTTTTGTGATTCTTCTACCTTCCCATCTCCGAAGGCGGAGGACATACCACCAGTTCAAATCTCACCCTCTACCACTCACATCCCTCATACCTCACCCCGACCTCGAACAATACCAACCGTTCTACGCACTTTGCCCCTCCAGTATCCTAGCGATACCCATCGGTGAGTAAAAATTATCATTATACTTATATCCTTCTACCAAACTAACCACCATTGACCTTACTATTTAGTACTAGATCATACCTACCCCTAAAAGTACTTATTTTTGCCTCAATCGTACCTACCTTTCTTGTCCGACTCTTTTATCCCGGAGATAAAAGAGACTACTAAAGTTAAAAGGTTCAAACACTTATCCCCTCCTTCTATATCATTCTCCACCACAACAAACTGACACTTCTGCTTCTCTGCTTTAGTGACGCCCACCGAGACCGCCCAGTTAGTCAAGTACTGGATCGACCGACTAACCCGAGAGAAAGAAGCTTATGTCGCTTCTCTTGAACCATCTCCCTACGACTTACTGCCATACAAAGCTAAACTTTCTATCGCTCTCAAACGAATCGAGGAGCAACAATCGCTCAACCTCAAATACCAAATAGCGTTCAATAATCTAGTCCGATCTCACGCTGCGACTAGACGCCAAAGATACTTAGAAAGAAGTAAGTCCCTGATCCTTCTCTCCCTCATTTAACCCTCAGAACATTGATCCAGAATCCCCCCTCACTAGTGAACCCTTCAGCGACTACCCCTTTCCTGACAACTGCAAACTCCGGAAGCTTAACCAGTAGCGCGACTGTCTCCGCGACAAACCCATCTTGTCTAGTACCAAACTATACTAGTAAGGATAACGCTCCTTCCACCGACGGAGACCACGACGCCAACGAGGACTTTCTCGACTACGGTGAGCTCTACTATCATCTTTTTTTCTCATATCTCCCCACAATACCTAATATTAGGTACTGATATAAAACATGAGTACTAGATCTAGAAGACCCAAACTTGCAGGACTCCTCCCTCCAGCCACAAGGCCTCGCAAAAGAAACGGCAAACTCAACCACTGATCTCGCAGCCAGAGTCAAGGCCATGACTCTGCCCCAGATCCAGAGAGTGGAGCTACCAAAGGAATCAGCTTCAGCAATGGAAATCGACAAATCCCCTCCCTTGTTGGGAGCTATCCCTTTACACCAGAAGCCCCTCAAAGAGGACAATCTGGTCATCATCACCCACAAGGACCCACCGAGTGACAAGATCTCCCTCCTCAGCAAAGAAGACCAGATCAGGATGATGGTCAAAGACCACGTGGCGATACACTCTTGATTCCTCCAAGCCCAGAAGGACAACAATACAACCAACATGAAAACGCTACTGACCCGAGCTCAAGAAAATCAGAAGAGTTTACAGAGACTAATCCCCAACTCCGAGATCAAGTCATACGTCAAGGGATGGAACCCTTGGGACGTCAAACAATCACTATTCCCCCCTCAAGCGAGACGGGAGAGAGAAGGCAAGCCAAAATCCTCCACCTACCGACGAATGAAATACGACGACCAGGACACCTGGGCCGAAGTGGCGGACATTGCCTCGGCCGTCCGCAGTCTGTACAAAGCGACCAAGCAAGGGTAATTGAGGACCTTCTTCCTTCTCTCATGTTAGAACACCTCTCTTCTATCCATTCCAACTTATCTACTCTTGATCACAATAGCCAAGTCATGTAACTACTGTCCTGAAGAAGATTGATGAGAAATGCAAAGTAACTCTGAATGAAATAAAAAACTTATCTATTCCAAGTCCTTCCAAGCCAAAACATGTCTTAGAGACTAATGAGAGAATAATTGAGTCCCTAGCCAAACTTAATGAGCTAGGATTAGTTAATATTAACACCAATGAGAGAATCAACAGTTCCTTAATCAAGAACAATGACTTAGGCTTGATTAATAACAACAAAGTGAGTTCTCTGAATAACAGAATCACAGAGATGGAAACAAATATTAACAATAAGATACAAAACAATGAAAGAACATTTAACAATAATTTAAAAGAAATGGAAGAAAATATTAACAACAATGTTGATCAGATGACTGCCATAATACAACAAGACATTATTGTTGAAAATCAAGTCAAAAGTCAAAAAGAATTTGATAAAATTAATAAATTAATCCTAGAACAAAACTCTGTTATTGTCCATCAAATGCAACAGTTGTTCCAAATGTTTTCTTCTGAAATGAACATGATGAAGAATGACATTAGGGACGTGAAAGTATCTTTAACACAGTTGAGTGGCATAACAAAAC
>PGCI01000470.1:27500-51536 GCA_002873125.1 Puccinia coronata f. sp. avenae | reverse complement strand
AGACAGAAAAGAAAGAAAAGCAAGAAAAGGAAAAGAAAGAAAAGAAAAAGAAAAAAAGAAAGAAAAGAAAGAAAAGAAAGAAAAGAAAGAAAGAAAGAAAAGAAAGAAAAGAAAGAAAAGAAAGAAAAAAGAAAAGAAAGAAAAAAGAAAGAAAAGAAAGAAAAGAAAGAAAAGAAAGAAAAGAAAGAAAGAAAGAAAAGAAAGAAAAGAAAGAAAAGAAAGAAAAGAAAGAAAAGAAAGAAAAGAAAGAAAAGAAAGAAAAGAAAGAAAAGAAAGAAAAGAAAGAAAAGAAAGAAAAGAAAGAAAAGATTTCATTTTTTTGTGAAAAAATATTCAAATTCACCCCCAAAAATTCCAATTTTCCATGGGGTGATTGCAAAATTTTTTGTTGTGTACCTGCTTGCCAGGAGCCCTTGGCAAGCACATACCTCCTCTCTGGGAGCCCATGGCAAGCAGGTACATACCTGCTTGCCAGGAGTCCTCGGCAAGTAGGTACATACCACAGACCTGGTTGCCAGGAGCCCTCAGCAAGCAGGTAAATACCTGCTTGCCAGGAGCCCTCAGAGAGCACATGCCTGCTTGCCAGGAGCCCTCGGCAAGTAAGTAAATACCTTCACACAGGGAACCCTTGGCAAGCAGGCACATACCTGCTTGCCTGGAGCCCTCGGCGCGCACATACCTGCTCTCTGGGAACCCCTGGCAAGCAGGTACATACCTGCTCACCGTGAGCCCTTGGCAAGCAGGTACATACCTTCTCACCGGGAGCCCTCGGCAAGTAGGTACATACCTGCTCACCGGGAGCCCTTGGCAAGCAGGTACATACCTGCTCGCCAGGAGCCCTTAGCAAGCAAAAAAGGCCTGCTCACCAATGGCTCCCGGTGAGCAGGTGCCTGCCTGCTTGCCAAGTGCTTTTGGTGAGCAGGTGCGTGCCTGCTTGCCAAGTGCTCTTGGTGAGAAGCTGCGTGCCTTCTTGCCAAGTGCTCTTGGTGAGCATGTGCATGCCTGCTTGTCAAGTGCTCTTGGTGAGAAGGTGCGTTCCTGCTTGCCAAGTGCTCTTGGTGAGCATGTGCGTTCCTGCTTGCCAAGTGCTCTTAATGAGCAGGTGCGTGCCTGCTTGCCAAGTACTCCTGGTGAGCAGGTACTCACACCTGCTTGCCCAGGGCAGCTTTCTCCTGGAAAGCAAGTATGTGCACATGTTGCGCACCTCTTTCTCTTGGTGTGCAACATACAACCAGCGGTATCAGTGCAAGACAAGCGCAATGAAGACCAGCTGACTATTGTGGACAGTGGGGGGGAGGGGGGCAAGCCGGTCCAATGCCACCAAATGTACAGATGAGGCAGACGCCTGCCTGCAAAGGCTCACAAGAGATGCAAGCCTATCAGAAAGGAGTGGGGATCATGGGCAGACATGGGTGAGGAGGAAAGTCAAGGTCACAGGAATGAAGGAAGGCTTGATCCAAAAGGAAGGAATGATGGCCATTGAAGTGATAAGAAAATGTTAAGTTGTCACTAAATTATTTGGAGGGACTTATGCCCAATGTCTGATTTACAGCCCTAGATCATAGGCAAAATTTTCAAAACAGGCATCATGTGACTGGGAAGGGATGTCTTTCATACTGTTCAGGATGGGAGACATAAAAACTTCCAAGACTTGATTTCAGAAGATTTGGGTTTGAATAAATGAAAATCAATGGATTGGATCTGGGGACACCCAGTGAAAGAAGAGACACCATGAAAAAACAATTGTCACTTGATATCAAGTGACATCTGGCCAACTCCAGCCAGCTATCCACAATCTATCCAGACCTTTTCTTTTCCTAAAACTATGTAGAATGAATTTTGCTCAGTATCAATGAGAACTGAGCTATTTCATGGGTATCCCTGAGCTTTTGTACAATGGGAGCTGAGCAATGCCACAGTAGATGCTGAGCTCCAGGCCACCCTGAGCCCTGAGTTGCACCAAAGTTGACTATGAGCTGAACTGCTGAGCAGGCTGATATTTACTGCAGTAAGCACTGAGCTGATGCTCATTTTTTGCCGAATTTTTTCAAAATTAAAATCAAGAAAACCAAAATTAAACTGAGAGTAGGAATGGAGTAGCTTTGAAGCTGCAACCAAAGTTGAGTAATGTCACTTGATATCAAGTGACAATTGTTTTTTCATGGTGAGAGGCACACAAAAATTTCTTCCTGCAATGATTTGGTGATAAGAGCTCAAAAAAGGAGCTATATGAGCAAATCAGAACAAAGCCACAAATGCCTGATCCTCTCAGGAAAGAGGCATAACTTGGGGCATATGTGCCCCCTTTGAAGGGTCCCTTTGGGAAAATCCAACGGGGGGATTTCCTGAATTAAGGTTGTCAGAAGATAGACTTCAAAAAAATAAAAAAATTGCAAATTTGATTAGTGCAGCACTGACATTGCTGCAAAAGTGTTTTTAGATGATGACTGGCAGTCAATTGGAGAATGTGATGGGCATCAGAGCTTGTTACTTAGGATGATGGCCAACTATTATGTAAGCTTAGTCTTAGGCACTTGGAATTCAAATCAAGATTGAAGCTGTACTTGGTCAGGATTATATGAGTAGACTTTTTCAATGTCTAAATTTAAAGGGAAGGATAATTGTGCCAAATCAAATCCAAGTTGAATGGTATTGAGGGATGTTGAGTTTTCATCTCTTATTGTCTACTCCTCCCTAAAGCTTCTTCCTTCCCCTTTCAAGTCATCATAATTAAGACTAGATTATATCCACCAAGTAGCCTTTTTTCAGTTGTTATAAGCTTCCTTTTGAGTCAAATATGAACCCTAAGTAACTAGCTCTATCAACTACTCATGTGTCTACGGGGAATTCTTCTCTTTCTTGATACAATGCTTGATTTTACCAACGTCTGATTACTTAGAATTAACATCTCTGCGTATCTGTGGATTATAGCTTTTTTTCCTTGATTAACTCATCTGGTTTGACTAAAAGAGACTGACAAGTCCTGTCCGGTTTGTTTCTTCCTCTCAGATATCCAAGTTCACTAAAGCCACACTTTCACCGTTTTCAAGTGCGTGGGTTCCCCCTTTTTTTGGTGAGGCCCATTTTCATGGGGGTCACCCAACTCCAATCCCCCCAAGCGTCACACACAGTTATGGGGACCTTTGTTGTTGGCGGTCCACTCCATTGTTGGCCCCCTTTTTATAGCCGTTGAGCCTAGCGCAGTACTACATGCAAGCTTTGGTTCACGGTCCTTTCCAGGGAGGACTCCTCTTTTGACATGAAACACAGGGCCAGAACAGGCCAGAACAGGCAACATGGGCTTCTCAAACAGCAAAGCACACTGCAAACTCCGCCTTGAACCTCTTCAAGCGCCAAAACTCCCCTTGAAGCTTTCACCGTTACGGCAAGTGGAGCATTGAGGACTCCTCTTTTGACATGAAAAAAGGGGCCGGAACAGACCTCATGGTCCTCCTGGAACAATCATCCGCACTGCAAATTCCGCCTATGTAGAAACTCCGCAAGGGGCCAAAACTTCCTTTCAGGCTTGCACCGTTCCAAGGAGCAGAGCCCTTCAAACAAGGGCAACCCAACTCGGCCTTAAGGGGTTCAAGCGGTTCAATTAGCCAACATGTTTCAAACTGATTGTTTGGAGCATGAACGCAGTTGTCATAACTACATTTGCTGCTTGAGAGGGCCCTGTACGCAGGCAACTACCCTGGAAGAATTACTTTCCAAGTTTCCCAAAACAGGTGACAACATCAATGGAGAAGCAACACAAACCCCCATTTGTCCAGGCTGGGTTTGTAAGGCGGAATGTTCCCTCTCCTCCGGCTGCTACCGCTTCCAAAAAGGGTTGGAAGTGGTTTTGACAATGGATGTCCTAATGCAATTGTCAAGTTTTTCTTTCATTTTATCATCATCTCACAAGGCTCAAGAGAAGCTTGTCACTGGTGCTGTATTTTGTTCCTTTCAATTTTTGAAAAATAGCTGATAATTTGTTTGATTCTTTTGAACCCTGCATCAAGACACCCCTATGCTTGATGTCACGTACTGCAAGGTTCAACAAGTTGCATTTCAATTAGGAAATTGGTTTTCCAAACAAGAGACCCCTTTTGTTCCAAAGAACACACAGTTTTCCTACGGACTCAATCACGGCTTGCATGTTCACCAACCAATTTTGGCTCAGCAGAATTCCTGACTATGTGCGTGGCTGGGAAACACTTGTCAGTCTGGTCGCCAAGTCCTTTTCAGAGGACCAACCAGAGCTCATCAAAAGTACACACAAGTTGAATAACGTCGATTAATTGGTCAGGGCAAAATTCTTTAGAGTGAAAGAGTCTTAATTGATGAATAATAGTCTCATGGGCTGTTGATTGATGTCCAGTCTGGGACTGCTCTCCTCTGGAGATTGAAGATTGGGATGTTTGCCCGTTAGAGTCAGAGTCAGAGGTCTTGGCCAGGATTTGGAATCAGAAGAGCACTCCGAAAAACAACCACGCAACCACTACCTCACCCAGTTGGAGTAGGACAGACAACTACCATCCATCGCGCACAATATGCCCAGGGCGCAGTCCAAGGAGCAAGTCACAGCAGGGCCTGTTGGCGCGCCCGCCACCATTGTGTGAGTACCCGCGTCCAACATCTGCTCAGCACTGAACCGCACTCACCTGTGCATCTGTGTTGGCGAATGATCCAGAGAGCCGCAGGCCGCCCCGTTCATGTTCACCGGGTTCCAGCCGCTGTCAAAGATCAATGGCAAGAACGTAGCGTTGGGGTTCGGCAAGTCCAAGCACCAGTCCTGGTGGACCCACTGCGCCAACGACTGCACCTGGGAGGCCCACCACCACTTGAAGAAGGCTGTCATGCTTGGCAGCAACAATCGCGCCCTGCTGGCCTCCTACACCCTCGCTCCTTAGCCCAACAACCATCACCACCACAATCAGTCTTTGTCCTCATCCTCCACCAACAACCTGCTCGGTCATACCGCCAATGGTACTAATCCTGCCTACAAGCTCCACTTGCAGCCACCCTCATACTATCAGAAAAATCCCGTGGACCCTCCGCAGCGCACCAATGTGATCCATCCCGGGTTGTGCACGGTGCTGATTGGGCGGGCGTGCGACCCAGTGCCCATCTCAATCCCCAACATGGTGGCCCGGAGACGACAGGTCCTGAGCAAGGGCAAGCAGCCCACCCAACGGCCTCTTTTGCAACATGGAGCCCACTACCACACCAGAAGCCAAGGCCACATTCACCTCCAAGATTAACGCCATCAGGACAGAACTGCACAGCCGCATGCGCGCTATCAAGCTGCGCGGCATCACCAACGGCCAGAGCATTGCCGCAAACCACAACACCGAGAACCTTGCCCCCCTGACGCTGAGTGACAACCAGGATCCCTTGGGAACCATCTGGCCAAAATTCTCCGGGCCCGACTCCAAAGATATCTACATTGGCAAGGACACCCTGCTTATACCACAACTTGACAAGTTCCACTATGCTGTCCGTTGACCTATCCTCCACGGCCAGCTCAACTCCTTGGTTAAAGCGGGCTACGCCAGCAAAGCGGAAATACTGGCGGATATTGAGGCCATGTGATTGTACGCTCTTTCAAACCATCTTGGGATCAAAGAACAAGACTTCATTAAAGTGCACCCTCCTTTGGATTTTTTTTCTCTCTCTCTCTCTCATCTTTTGGCGCTGATTTTCCTGGAAAACGTGGACATCTGCAGTAATACTCAGACATCTTTATCCTTCCCAATATCTATGTCCACGTGTACCTGCGGGAGATGGTAGACCTGATGTTCCGGGCGCTGGGGTTCAAGAAAATCTGTGTGCAGCAGGACTCTTTTTGTGCGTGTTTTGGGGCAGGGCTAGGGTTGGCGTGTGGACCTACCCTCCACCGGCCTGTATGAATTTTTATGATAACAAATTCACCTTTGAACCCCCGTATTGAAATATTAGTATGGGGATGCAATCTTGATTCCGAACTTTGCTTTTACTAGAGAGACAAATATATTCAAGCACTTTTCTATTGATGGGAATTGGTACCAAATTTACAGAATTGGCTCACCATTGCATCAATGAATTACTCTCAGCAATTGTGTTAGCTCCATATGAGTGGCCAAAGACCCGGCAAGAATTGCACAGGCTAGCTGCCCAGTCCAACATCTTAAAATGAGACGTAAGAGGAATGGTTCTGTACAATCAAGCCTGGATGCCCTCCAAGCGCTCAACCAACTGGACCATGTGGCAAGTGTCTGTGCCTAAGCTCCATTCCTCAAATCATGAGGAGCTCTTGGGAAAAAAAATCAGTAATAGTTATGACCTGAATTACGCGCCCAACGTCATTGTATCAAGAGAGGGGCAGCCAAGGTGTACCAAGCTATTCAAGTTCAGCAAGGCAGCCTGCTTCTACCAGATGTACTTATTGGGTACACCACGGGGCGGTTTTCTAGAAATTGCCCCCGTCCTCCGGACACTTTCCAAGAGAAAGCGTCCGGAGGACACTTTGTGAGTGTCCTGAGGACTCATTGGTCCTCAGATGATCCTGAGGACGCTTTGGAAGCGTCCTTGGGACCATTGTGTCCTGGGGACAGCCCTGTTTCAGAAAACCAGTGGCGTCCTCAGGACACTTTGGCTCCAATGCGTCGTCAGGACGCTTTTAGTCAAGCGTTGCCAAGACGCTTCTGTCAAAAAAGGGGGTCGCCAGCCTAAACCACTGCCCAGAATGCAAAAACGGGGGGTCGCTGCACTGCGGCCGTCATTTAGACGGCTTTTTCCTGCCCTTCATGTCCCCTCAGGCCACCTCATCACTAAAAGGCCTCGTGGCCCTGCTGGAAAGTCCGGCAATGCAGCCTGAGCCACGGTGCCAGGACGCGGGTTCAACTCGCACATTAAACCGTGGCTTCTGGGCACCCCAGGACAAAGACAAATACCTTTTCCTCCCTCAAGCCGCCCACACAAAGCGTCAGCCCGACGCCCCCCAAGGTGTCTGGCTGATGCTAATCAAAATCACCGTGAGGCCTCTTGACGGCTTTCTGATGGTTTTGGCCCTGCAAATGCGGGTGGGCGCAAGGACAGCCTCAAATGCGTCCTGAGGCTGCCCTCAATGCCCCATGGTGTACCAAGCTGTGGGTTCTACCGGACCACATCCCCCTGACTCACGTGCTGTTGTACTCTCCTCCAACCCTTGCACCTCCACAGCTGGATTGAACTTGAAAGAAGACAGCCATTGGTTAAATTTCTTCTCTATTCTCCCACTGTCAGAAAATAGAGAAGAGAAACTAGGATGCTTACAATCATTGTCTTCTAGGGAGCCAACGTGAGCAGATCTGGCCTCCTCCTTGAAGAATATGTGCTTGTGTTTCAAGATGCCATCTCAAAGAGTGAGGCCAGTCCAACTCGCTCCTCCCATGTCTCATTATCCTTGATCAAGTCCTCCTCCTTGAGGCAGTGTTGTAACATTGGGTTTTTCTACACAGGACGGTGAGCAACCAGTGGTTGCAGATACCAGTCATCCTCAATGACTGGTATGCGGCCTGTTGCTGAGCTGGGTGACCCAGCTGAATTAAGGTACACCAGTCACCAAGCTGAGTCACCCAGCTATCTGACTGGGCGCATGCCAGTCAGTGGTCACCCAGCTTGATGACTTGAATGCAAGTTTCCAATCAGGGTGACCCAGCTAAATGACTTGTAAACAGTTGCAGACAATGATTGGTATATTAATTGTTAAGCTGGGCCACCTGCTTGGGTTGGCGGCTGATTTACATTCATCAATCTGGGTCACCTGTGCTGGTGTTCAACACCCCCACCCCCACCCAAAAAACAGCGAAGTATCCAATTGCAACATTGGGCACCAAGCAACTGCTCAACTGTTCGGGGGATGATCCCGTCAGTGAAGGGTCAAATTAAACAAACAATGTTTGAGGGTTCATCCAAGGGGCCATCGCCAGCACTCTCAAGGATTCAAACCAGGCTACAAATGCTTGGGCGCATTGTGGCTTTCCCCCTTTTTGATGCGTGGGAAATGGACCGGAAACTGAAGTATGTAGGAAGGCAAGTTCAATGTAAGATGGGTAATTCTTGGCTTGTGAAAAGCTGCATTCATGAGAGGCCATGCCAGGAGCTTGCCTTTTGGGCTGAACAAGAGCTGAAGAATGATTTGGTCTGAACAAAAGCTGAACAGGGTGACTCACGGCGGCAAAGCCGCCTTCAACTCTAGTTATTCAATATGCTTGTTTTTATTCCTTTCTTCCCAACCACATTTTCAACCTTGTATCCAGCCCATTTATATAAAGTGGCCTAGCTCAACGGAATCAAAATATTGGTTCTTTCCTTCTTTTTCCGCAAGCCAGTCCCAAAAAAGTCCCTCACTTCTTTTGGCCCTTCTTCTCTCAGCATCATCACTTCAGAATTTCAACAAGGGAAATTAGGTGATTGACTACTCAAATGGGTGGTTTTCAAGGGGATATGCAATTGAGAAGCCTGTGGATTCATTGTAATCATTTAGTGAATTGAAGTTGACAGGTGTTTATAAAGGCAAGGTAAACAGGGAGTATGAAAAAAAGAAGTGAAGAATTGAGCCAAAAACCTCACAGCGGCGTAGCAGCCTTCAACTCTAGTTGAAATGTAAACACAAAAATACAGTACAACAAGATTTTTGGATTTAAAAATAAAGGTTAAAGAGGGAAGGAAATATGGAAAAGGGTTCAAAAAGAAAGGGTGAAGGAAGGGTAAAAAAAGAGAGGAAAAAAGTATAAGTGATCAAAGCAAATACAAAAATAAAAAATAAAAAAGGAGGTGGAAAATCAACGGTGGGTCAGCTACGCTACAAGTAGCGTTAGCGTAGCGTAGCTTTAGCTTAATAAGCTAACACTACAAAAAGCTACCGTTAGCACCAATTTTGGCCAGCTAACACTACAGGATTCCTGAGAAAAAAAATGTATCTGTAGCACAGTGTTAGCTTAGATCTGGAAAGTTAAGCTAACGCTACAAAAGCTATTGGTTAGCTGCCATGTAGCAGTGTTAGCTTTCAAAACCACTACGCTAACTGGTAACGTAGCATCTGACATAGCTACCATAGGCTGCTCTAAGAGTTAGCATAGTGACTTTAAAAGTTACACTAACCATTAGTAACAGCTAGTGTAGCTGTTGGATAAGTTAGACTAGATTTTAGCATGTTTGTTTCAAATATTTAATTAATGTACTGGACCATATTTGAGCTTCAGCTAATCAAATTATCATGTTGGGTATATCCTAACAGATCCTGATGGTGAAAAACCACACCTTCTTGTTAAATAAATGTTAAATTCATCCTGCTGAGGAACGTGGACAGATCCCTCCGTCCTGAATATCACGGTTGGGGACTACCTGCCCTAGCAGTGATGTAAATTTTTTATATAGATTGGTGGTGGAAAACCAAACCAACATTTTTTATTTTTTTATATGATTTATTTATATATCCTGTGTGCATGTACAAATACTGCTTTGATTATCTTTTCTGTTCCCACTGATTGAACTGACCTCCTCCATCTTTATCTTCTGATTATGTTCTTTTCTATTTGGAGTTGTATGTTGAGGCATTGGTCCCACAATGCTACAATGTGTTAGTGCAAGAGTTTCAAACTGAGCTATATGTTTGCTCAACTTCACTTACTGTTTGCTGTAGCTTGTAGTTAAACTACAATGTCAGCTACGCTTGCTACCTTTCAATGTTAGCGCAGAATAAGCTATGCTACATGACAGCGTGGAATAAGCTATGCTACATGTTAGCGTGGAAGAAGCTATGCTACATGTTAGCGTGGCATGAGCTACGCTACAAAAGAGCCAAAATCCTGTTAGCTGAAAAAAAGTTATGCTACCTGTTAGTGTAGTGCGGATTTTTTTCAGCTAACACTACAGGATTTCTGAAGAAAAAAATAATAGCTACACTAACAGTAGCTTAGCTCACCAAATCTTATGCTACAGCTAACCGTAGCTGTAGCTTAAAAAATATCAGCTACGCTAATGGTTAGCGGCCCTGTAGTGTAGTGTAGCATAGCGACCCACCGTTGGGAAAAGGGAGTATAAAATATGTAGAATATAATGAGGAAGGAGAAGAAAAAGGGAATGGAATGAAATAAAAAACAAAATAGGAGCAGAAATGGACACAGTTTGAAGGACCTGTCAGCTTGGTAGAAAGTGTCAAACTGCCACTAGATGGCAAAGGCATAGATGTAAGAGCCAGTTAGGCTTGTCACTAAATCTTTCAAAGTGCGTAGGCTGCTAGACAAAACACAGTCTTGGAGATAAATTCTAGAACCAGAGGGTGATAGATTGCTAGCACAATAGAAGGATCAGGTCAATTCTCTCTACATACAAATGATCAGAAGAAGGAAAATGGATGGAAAAGAAAAGGGATGAAGGGAATGAATGATGAGTGGGAAGAGTCTGGCTTACCTAGAACAATATAAGGATCAGGTCAATTCTCTACTGAGCTAGGAAGGGGCGGAGAAGTGTGGACTAAATGGTAGGATGCTTATGTAATGACATCTTGTGAAACTGAGTGGAGCGGGGTTTCACATTCTCCCCCCCTATAAAAGGGAAGGGGAGCCGGGCGGGGGGGGGGGGGGGGGAAGGGAACAGGAGTGAGTGTTACAACCAAGAGAAAGGAGAAGGAAATAAGGAGGGGAGAAGGGAGGAAAAAAATGGGAAGGGGAAGGCAGACGGGAAGGGGAAGGAAGGAAAGGGGAGCCTGAAAAGGGGTGGACTTGTCCTGAAATGAGATGGCTTTGTCCTGAAACGAGTGGGTGAGTATGCCATCCTGATGATTTTGGTCTCCTGGGGCTCCTGTGGGGAGAAAGGCGGGAGTTAGGTGCTCACAGCGTGGCCAAAGGTAATGCTTTTTGAATTTACAGCGCATCACGCCCGGAGGTGCATATTGGATGGAACTTACTTTTGAAGTTCCACCAACACGTCATCACCATCCATGCAATAGGGCTTTACTTTGGAGATGTGAAGTGTTGGTTGGCATTTGTTGCTGTCGGGGAGGGCAAGGACAACACTTTGACCCTCTTTGAACATGTGGGTCACGCAATACAGTCCTTTGTAACGCTCCTTGAGCTTATTGGTGCCGCCTTGGTGGCGGGCCCACCAGTCTGCCGAGTTCAGGAGGACCCACAAGTTTTCCTTAATGGATTGTTGGGATTGTTGGTGTTGGTTGTGTTGCAGGGCCTGGCAGATGCGGCTGTTAATGAGATAGTCTCTGGCAGTTTGCCACAAGCCCTCTTGTTGTTTGAGCCAGGCCATTAACGCCATCTGTGAGTCTGGGACAGCGGTCGATAACGGGAATAAACTGGGTTTGCGTCCAAAAATGAGTTTGAAAGGGGAGAACCCGGTCGAAACGTTGCTGGCCAAATTGATTGCAAACTCGACTGCCGGTAGCGCTTCTAGCCACCGTGTTTGACGTTTGGAAGTGAACGTACGCAGGATCTGGCCAACGGTCTTCTTGGTTCTTTTTCTACAACCATTGGCCTGTGGGTGAAAAGAGGACGTCATGTTGAAGTTTGTGCCAAGCTTGGTCATCAGACATTTCCAGAACTTGGAAGACCAGATTTTGTCTTGGTTGCCCAAGATGGATTTTGGGGCGCCAAACAGGCCAACCCACCCATTGAAAAGGTGTGTGGCTGTCTTCTCTGTGGTGTTGGTCTGTAGGCAGGGGATGATGCGGGTGAAGCCTGAGAGTTGGCAGGTGCAAGTGAGAAGCATGTCGTAGCTTCCCAACGACTTGAGTGGCCCGACGAAGTCAATAGCCAGATCCTGAAGCGGGGCGCGTGTGTCAGCCTTAGAGACAACAATGTTGCCCAAAAGGCTTCAACAATTTTCTCTTCTTATTCCTCTCTTCAATACAAGTATTTCCATACTATAATATCCATACTTTGTTGTGTATAAGTATGAAGTAATATAAGAGTGAAGTAATTAACCAGGAAGTTCACACAACACCTAATCATTTTCTAAGCTCAACCTCATAATGCATATTCATTTTGATAAACATGGTTCATCACTTTCAGAGTTGGGCAGATGAAAATTTTCATCATCACTCACCAACCAGAACTTAGAAGAAACAGACCCATTGGACAAACACTCCTCACTCCCCAGAACTCCAGGTCCCATCATTTCCCCTTGTCGTTGCGTCGTGGTAATTTGGTGTCACCTGTCTGACTAGTAAGCAGCTTTGCCAAGCCCTCTTTTCTTCAAAGTTCATCTTGGAGGTTTGATCTTATCACCCCTCTTCTTCTATCTCTTTTTTTACATCTCAAAGAGGCACCATCATCACCTATCCTTAAAGGATCAATCATCTTCTTCATAGTCTTATGGTACTTTTCACCCACACAGGCTTCCTTATAAGTATCCTTTGCCTTTGGCATAAAAAATAAGGCAGTCCCTGACTGTACCTTTGCCTGATTCTCAGGCTGAAGAGACTGTGGCTCTCCCCGGTTCTGCTGTTCCTGCTCTCTTAGAGATTGAGCTCATTACCAGTCTTTTCAGACTCATCATTATTATTCTTAAGTCCTCCTCCTTTGTCCTCATCCTTTCCCTGAAATATAGATTTGTGCCCTCCATACCTTGTGCCCTGTTGTCCCATAAGAGACTCAGGCTCACAGCGTGGGAAAGATGGGGTGAGCATGCGGCTGGGGGTTGCCGTGGTTGGTGCTTTGGTATGTTGGCAGGTGTCACAGTTCTGAACCATCTGTGCCACATCCTTTGCTAGATGCGGCCAAAAGAAATCACGACGGACCTCTGCAACGGTTTTCAAGTAACTGAGGTGTCCAAGGCATTGATGAGCCTTGTCAATGAGGTTGCCGGTATGACTAGGCGTCCTTTGATGAATAAGAGTCCCTTGTGTTTGACACAGTCCTCTTGGAGTGGTAGAACACTACAGAGGGATTGGAAGAACAGGTTGGAAGCGTATCCATCCCTGACAAGCTGGGAAAGCACCAAGGATAAATTGCAACCAAGTTACGTGAGAGCTGCAATGCAGGCAATGTCACTGCCAGAAAATCTGGCTTGGACAGCTGCATCCAAGTTTATATTGGATGTGGCCATCCAATTCAAACTTGGGCGTGCGCCACCAAGTGAATTTCTGACCGATTTAAACTTGGTGGCCAAACGCCCGGGCCGCTGAGTTTGAATCAGTGAGCGATTCACTTGGTGGTGCGCGCCTGAGTTTGAATTGGATGGCTGCATCCAATATAAAATTGGATGTGGCCATCCAATCCAACTTTTCTGGTAGTGTGTCCGTTGGTAGAATGTTGTTGCCGGTGGAGTTTTTCCGCAATAGCGCGTCAGCCAAGGAGTTATCCTCCCCCTTGATGTACTCAAAATAAAGGTCAAAGTCGGCAATTATTTCCGTCCAGCGCGCTTGACGTCGGCTGAGATTTTGCTGTTTGAGAAGGTGGACAAGGGAGTAGTGATCCATTAATGCTTTGTAACGCCTTCTCCTTGGCGTCACCCCATATGAACTTGCGGGGGTGGAGTTTGGTGCTGGTGAGGGGTGTCAGGGTCCCCACGTATTTCCGGAGTCCCCAGATGAATTTCTTCATCCACTGTACAGTGCCAAGGAGCTTTTTGATGTCACAGGGAGATTTTGGGGTTGGCCAGCTTTGAGCTTGTGCGATTTTCTTCCTTGTTGGAGCAGATGCCGTCCTGTGAGATCCAGTGGCCCAGGGATTTGATCTCCTGCCAAAAAATATTAGTCTTCTTAGGGCTGCAGTACAAGTTAGCCGCCCGCAGACGGTCCAGTACAAGGCAGACATGAGTGTCATGGCCAGTCACTCCCTTGGAGAACACAACAATATCATCAAAATATACTACGCAGATGACGTTGATGAGCTCACCCAATGCCTCCTCTAATTGGGCTTGGTGGGTCGCCGGGGCATTTGTCAGCCCCATTGGCATGACACACCATTCCGTAAGTCCCCAGGGCATTTTGACGGCTGTGAGTGGAATTTCTTCTTCCCGCATACGCGTCTGGGAGAAGGCGTTGGTCTGGTCCAGGATGGAGAAGACCCACCCCGTGGCGACAAGGCGGACAAGTTTGTCGACGTTTGGGAGTGGGGACCGGTCTTGTACCGTGAATCTATTCAATGTGCAATAATTGCACACCCATTGTGGGAGGGCTGTGGGGTCCTTCTTTGGGATTATCATGGAGGGCAAGGCATACTGACTGGTCCATCTCCAGATGTGGCCTGCCGCCTTGTGTTGCTTGATGAGCTGGCCCCACGCCTGGAGGTGTTTTTGCGGATACAAATACTGAGAGCAACTCCACCGCGGGCTTTAAATTGCGTCCCTTCTTCTTTTTTCCCAAGGACTGCGCACTCGCCTTTAGGGACCAAAAGTGATGCGGCATGCACCGCTAGTCCACCAAGGAGTCCTTAAAATTTGTTGAACGTCCATTCCCCGTACGTCACCCTGCCCCCGTACTCAAAAATCCTATTCATCCTTCTTTCCTTTCTCTATCATTCAAGGATGGATTGCCTTGACATTGTCCAGAATATATTCAGCACTCAATCAACCATCAGATCACGCTCGACCCAGCAAATATCAGCCGTTCTCCAAGGCGGCGCTACGTTTACACAAGAAGTAATCCGACAAGCAAACAAATCAAGAAAAAAAAAAGACAAAGCGTGGTGGATCAAGAAAAGGAAGAGCACCAAACCTTCCAAGAGACTTCAAAAGTGGCTACCAGCGACTTTACAAGGATTACTTTTCTCCAACACCTATCTACACCAACCTTCAGTTTTGCCAACGCTTCAGAATGCACAGAGGACTCTTCTTGAAGATTTTTGAAGACATTCAAGAGCACAACAGCTAATTTAATCAAAAGGCGGATGCGCTCGGTAACCTAGGACTCAGAGGAATTCAAAAAATCACCTTGTTGCTTCGAATTCTGGCATATGGAGGGGCTATGGACGCAAAGGACGAGTCCATTCGCATTGGGGAATTGACTGCGTCAAAATGTCTTTATCAATTTTGTCAAGCAGTTATCAACCTGTATGGCGCCAGGTATCTTCGATCTCCAAATGAGCAAGATGTCAAACGTTTGCTGGAAGTTGGGAAAGCACGTGAATTCCCTGGCATGCTTGGCTCCATTGATTGCATGCATTGGGAATGGCAAACCTGTCCCACTGCATGGCGTGGTGTCTTTCAGGGCAAGGAAAAGGTCAGTATTTCTTTAATCTATGTGTTTTGAGAAGCAATCCTGAAATTGAAACGGAAACAGGTTCCAACAATTGTTCTTGAAGCCGTTGCCTCATACGATTTATGGATTTGGCATGCTTATTTTGGTATGCCTGGATCAAACAACAATATCTTGGTTCTAGATGCATCCCTGGTCTTCACCGACATGATGGAAGGAGTGGCACCAAAATGCAAATAAACGATCAACGGCAATCAGTATCATCAAGGATACTTTCTCGCGGACGGTATATATCCCAACTATTCAACTCTGGTCAAGACCATTTTGCAGCCACAGGGGCTAGAACAAAAGGTAAATATGTTTTTTATTTTTATTTTTTCACCCAACAAGCTGACGATTTGATTCACCCTAGCATTTTGCAAAGATGCAGGAGGCCTGCCAAAAAGATGTGGAACGTGCGTTTGGCGTCCTCCAAGCACGATTTGCCATTGTGGCACAACCGGCACTGACATGGAGTCTTGAAAAGCTCCATCTGGTGATGAAGACTTGTATCATCCTCCACAACATGATTGTGGAGGATGAGAGAAACACTTTGGTCAAACACATGTATGATGGGAATTCCTCAATGGAACTCACTACTCTCATTGCTCCGGTTACCCGTCGGCGCGTGGATTACTCAACTTTCAAAGACAATGTGCAGTCACTCAAAGACTCCACCTTGCATTATTGTTTAAGGAACGACTTGATTTCCCACTTGTGGGCGCTCAAGGGAAGAGAAAGAGACTGGGGAATAGGTGGAGATGAAACAGAATAACTTTGTATTTCTTAATAGCATTTTTTTTCAAGTAAATAAAGCAACCATTTTTTTTGAGCCAAGCGACATAATTTTTTGTTGAAGAAAGAGAAAAAATCAGACAAAGGACGTCTTCAGATAAACAACAGAAAAGATTGATGAGGTTTAATCATTTTTTTGCCATCTCTCCTTCAAGGTGTTCCATTATTTTTTTTTGTTCAAGCTCATAGTATTTTCTGACCATTTCACTCGCTCCAGACAAGTCCTTGCTCATGATTGCTTCATCGGCAAGGCGTTGTAAGTTGGCGTTTTGAGAATCGAGAGACATTTGTTGCTTTTTTGCAACATTGGCAATTTCACAGTGAGCAGCCACCATTTTCTTGAGCTCCTTGTGATTTGAGGCGTCTAATTGTTGTTCTTGATATTTGACTTTGGCTTTTTTTTGGCCAATCAGACGTGCAAGAACATCATCTTTTCCTTTGTCTCCAGAGGCATTGGAAGTGGCACGTGTGGTAGCTGGTGCTGAGCTAGGAGGGGGGCTAGATTCGTTCTTCTTGGGGTTTGTCTTCTGTGCCAAAGCGCAATGATAAGCATTCCATTTGGCCGACTTGATGAGGATCTTGTAGCAGCTGATGTAGGGGAACGGCTTTCCTTGAAGCTTGCCGTATAGTGAGAGCGCCATTGTTGTTTGATCTTTGGAAGTTGTACCGCTCTGATTACAATGGTTGATCTGCTGAAGGCACCCGTGGTATTTGTTGATGGCGTGCTGTATGCTGCTCCAGCAATTCTTGAGGCTCTTTGTAGATCTCTCAGGTTTGGGACTCCGCTTTCTGTAGTTCTTGATAACCGTCTCCCAGAATGCGTTGCCGGATTGATCGGTCCCTTTTCTGCCATCTTCGGTCGTTACAAGCCAAGAATTGCAGAGCTGAAGATCCTTGGGTTTGGCATAGTTTCGCGCGCGTGTTTTCTTCTTCAAATCAACCTTTGTCTCATTATTGCTTTCATTGCTTCCTTTGTTATTTAATTTGATCCCTTTGACTTTGTCCTTATTGGTACCAGTGGCTTTTGATTGTTGGTTTTTTGGCTTTGTGGTTTTATTTCCTCTTGGTGCAACTTTTTTCTTGCTCATTGGTAACTTGGGATGTTCTGAATGAAGCAGAAAAAAATCAATCACGTTTTCAGATCAAGAATTGCAGAAAGAAATATTGACTACGTACCTTTTTCAACGCCAGAAGGCCTCTTTTTTGAGTTTTTTGGTTTTATCGCTGTCGGGGTACTTGGTGTTTCAACAGACTCTGGATCAAAAGAGTCAATATTCATAGGTTAGAAAGAGGGAAAAATATGAAGAAACAAGAAATCATACCATCATTTGTGTCTTCCACGAGTGTTTGGAGTGTTGGGTCAAGAGTTTCATTGTTCATTTTGTTGATATCTGTACCAGCGGATATGTGATGAAGATGATATTGGGGGTGTGGGATCTGTTTGGTTGGGATCTTTCACAAGTTTTGTTGTTGTGAAAGTGAGTTTTGGAGGGGATCGATGGATCCCTAGCTGTCCCTAGCCATCCATAGATGAAGGGACGCGAGCTTGATTTTTGAGGTCGGCTTTAGGTAAGGGACGCAAGTAGGGACTGCGGTAGGTGAGCAATTTTTATATTGGGTCCTTAAATTTCAGATAGGGACCCAATTCAGGGTCCGCGGTGGAGTTGCTCTGACACTCATTGATTATGGCGTTTGGGTCAGTCAAGATTATCTTACGGCGTACACGCAAGGACTTGTTTTGAACCTTCTCCGGGAAGGAGCCGTCCTGGAAGAGTCCCTCTGCCTCAGCCTCCTCCAAAACAGTGGGGAAATCCGCCAGGAAGAGGTTGTTAAAGTCGGCTAGGGCTCTTTTCTCCGCATCTACCCAAGTTGGGTCACGGTCCTCTGATAGACTGTATATCTCATGCATTGCAGCGGTGGGGGTTTGGGGGGGAAGACAAGAGCAGTAATTCAGGAGCTTGAGGTGGGGGTTTGGGGGGGAAGAAAAGAACGGTAATCTAGGAGCTTGATGCCAGAATTGGCGCGTTGAACATGACGGGATGGGATGGAGACATTGAGGTGGAATTTAGATAGGAAAGTGGTTCCCAGAATGAGATCATAGCCCCCTCCAATGGGTCCAATCCAGAATGGGACGTGGTCAAAGGTTAGATGGGAGTGAGGGTCGGAGAGGTTGAGGATTGTGTAATCCTTAAGGATGAAGGGGGGGGTTAAGCTGTTGTTTAGGGCCAGGCAAATGGTGCTCAGCTGCCTTAGAGGCGTTTGTGGTGCTCCCAGTTTTTCCACGACCAAATCACGGATAAGGTTAATCTTGGCCCCTGTGTCTACAAGCCCGCATAAGTGCGTGTCACCATACAGTGGGTCAAGGACCAGTCTCTTAGGTGTCTGCAATTAGCACCCTTCCTCCGCCGTGAGGCGTAATTCTTTGTCAATGGCTGCGATGGAGGCTGCGTCAATTTCCGGGAACAAGTTGTCCTCCTTGATGGCTGAAATAGTGGCAGAGCAATTGCTCGCTCGGCCCACGGGGGAGAGGGGGGTTGGTGGCTCTGCCGGGGCCGCCGCTTGCCAAGCTCCAAGGCTTAGGGACCTTGTAGTTGGTCTTTTTTGTTGGTGTCTGGAAGGATTCTGGGATTTTGATGTATCCACGGTTGCACAGTCCAGGGCACGTGCCAGGGACGTTGCCGCAGGTCTTTTTACAGAAGTGGCATTGTCCTTGTGAATCAAGAAAGGCGTCAATATGCCAGATTGTTTGATCCTTGGGTGCCAAGGTGGTTTTGGCTGTGGCAGATGATCCTGTTGAGCGGGTCCTGGCAGTCGTATGCTTTGGGAGGCCGTTGTAAAATTCTGCAACTCGCTGTTTGAATGCACCATAAGTGAAGGGAGTTGCGCGGAAAAAGTTGAAGACGGTCACAAAGTCAAAATTAACCATACTTTTGTCAGCCTCTGTGATGCCAAGGGCTAATACCTTTTAGCTACACAAGGTGATAAGGGTGCAAAATAAGGGTAAAGTGGGGTAATTTCACGTAGAAAAGTAGTAAAGAAAAGATAAAAAGAATATAATTCTTTTTTGTAGAGGGGCTTGCTGGCGCAGGGGTGTTTGTAGGTGCCCTCTAAATCAGAGATATGCTAAGCAGGGTGGTATCTGATTAAGCAAACAATGGGTTTCTGCGTTCCAGAAGGTGGTACCAAAGTGCTTTTCCAATTAAAGAACCAGAATGGGGACAGAAGGATGAAAGAAGTACTCACTATTGCTTCTTTCAAGCCAAAAAGCCACGTAGGGGGGTGAAGTAGAGCTGCTGGGTAGATTGAAGGGTTTCTGCGCAGGAGCTGGACACGTAGAATGGTTGATTTGAAGGGAACACCACGGATAAAACAGGCAAAACAGGGCAGAGTAACTGAAATAAGGACAGGACACGGCGTAACTGATTGACTGTAATACTAAATGATGATGGGGAACAACTTTTGGCGTGGAAAGGGGGCTCTATATATACTAATTGTACTCATAGTGGAGGACCTTTCTTCCTGTGTGCGTGTAGTAACTGGTTTTCAGCGCAATGTGGCCAATTTGGGAGATTGGCACTAACAAGGCTCATCCCAATGACACTGCTGGTCATTAATTCAGCTTCCCAAGTGCTTTCCATAACCTATTTAGTCATTGTAACTAAGGTACATAACAACACTGACGTGTGAATGTATCTCAAATGGGCCACAAATGACGCAAATGGGCCACAAATGGCTAAGGCCAATCATTAAAGGCCACACTGGCTATGTTACTCTTATTTATTCAAGGTTTTTATTAATAAAACCTTGTAAATAAAACATGTAGAATCTACTTTTACCCTAGTTACACTTGTACATATGTGGTAACTAGGGGATTAGCTATTTCCACGCATTTGGCCAATTTCCAATGGGATTATATAATCCACGCGCGGGGTTGGAGGTTTAAACCCCAATTGGGCCTAACTCCCAAACTATCCACAACACCTCAATTATAAGTCCATAATTGGTCATTTCACATATAGTATGCATATATAACAAGTACATACGTGTGTAATGTCTGTGTGACACATGTTTGTGGCCAATTCTTACGGGTAATTGGTTCAAGGTGAAGGAGTAGGAATTTAGGGGGTACTTCCAGTGAGGGACCCTACATTAATTTGCATGAGGATTCATAATATAACATAATATTCTAAATTATCCTCAAGGTTTAGAAGTTATTTATTATTTTTGTAAAAAGTAGTTGTTATTTTAATTCATTACATATTTTTATGGTGCCAGGCCTTTGCTAAGCTCATTGGATAAAAATGAGTAAACTGAGCTTTTGGTGCATTATTAATCATATAAGTGGGTCTTAATACTGTAGTAATAATGTCTCTTTTTATGTTACTTTTGTCAGGTTTGCTCTGTCATAGTAGCAAGCTGACATTCCCTCCCTTTAAAATGATATTTGAGAAAACAAAATTCACTCTATTGTCTGTAGAGAAAGTTCTTTTCTCAATTTCTCTTGGAGGCTCTATAATTTCGTAAATGTATGGGACCATCTGGTATATTATCTTCAGGAATCCATTCATCTTTGTCTGCTGATTGTCCTTTATACCTTACTAAGTAGAGTCTAATATCTTTCCCATTGATCCTTTCTTTCTTATCTTTCAATATCTTATGTACTTTTAAGTTAGAGGTGTCTAGAGGTTTAATTATAGGTACAGGTACAGGTGTTACTACAGGGGTATCTGTGCCTCTACTAGTGTAAGGCTTGATTAAGCTAACTGGAAAAACAGGATGTTTTCTGGAAAATTCATCTGTTAAAATAACTTCCACTGCATTTTTTCCATGTAATTTCTTAATGGTAAAAGGTCCAACAAAGGAAGGTTTAAGTGTCCTGTTCCCTCCCAAGTTATTAAAATTGACAGTGGACAATAGGACTTTGTCCCCAATTTGGAAGGATGGTTCTTTATGACTTTTATCCCATCTTAACTTATTATATTCAGCTGCATCTTGCACACATTTCTTAGCATGTTCATGTGTCATGCCAAGCATCCTTTTAAATTCTGGGGAAGTGGGATGTACATGTGGTAATTTGTTATTAATATGGTCTTTGGGCATTCTGGGTATCCATCCTCTTTCCTGAATATAAGGGATTTCTTTGGATGAAGAATGTTTACTGCTGTTATAAGCTATTTCTAAAGCAGGGAGTAAGCTAACCCAATCATGAGCATAACCATCACTGTTCTTGAATTCTAAGCCAAAAGAACAGAATCTTCTGAGCATATCTTCCAGAGTTTGGATCATTCTTTCAGCTAATCCATCAGTTTGGGGATGGTAAGAAGTAGAAAAAGCTAAGTTCACTACAAACATTTGCAACTCTGCCCAGAAAGAAAATGTAAAATTGGGATGGGCAAAACATATACCCAATTTTACAGAAAATGGTCAGAAGTGAAAAATAAGCT
This sequence comes from Puccinia coronata f. sp. avenae, assembly GCA_002873125.1. NCBI lineage: Eukaryota > Fungi > Basidiomycota > Pucciniomycetes > Pucciniales > Pucciniaceae > Puccinia > Puccinia coronata. The sequence continues at coordinate 30,098 of PGCI01000470.1, read as the reverse complement.
TTACTGAGCATGCTAAGCATTTTTTTTTTTTTTTAGAAACTGAGCAGAAATGATTTTTATTCATTATGTCAACTTTGGGGGATTTTGCTGAGCATGCTCAGTTTTTCTCAATTTTTATTACTGAGCCATTTTGTTGAAAAAAGTTAACATTTTGCTTAACCCAAACAGTAGTTTTTTCTTTAGGTGAAATTAAAAATTTTTGTAGTGTTTAGTGCCTAACATATCATGTAAATTTCTCCAAAATTCAGAAGTAAATTTGGGGTCTCTATCACTAATGATTATTTTGGGTATTCCTACATCAGTCATAATTCTGTTCCAAAATAGTAAAGCCACTTCCATAGCTGTATCATCTTTGTGGTTAGGAATAAATCTGGCCCTTTTTGAATATCTGTCTACAACCACTAGTACAGAGTTGAAGGAGTAAGACCCTCCAGGAGGTAAACCTGTAACAAAATCCATGTTTATTATTTCCCATCCTTTGGTAGGTTCTTGGATGGTTTGAAGTAGCCCATATCTCTTACCTGTTTGCTTATTTGATTTCTGGCAAGTTTCACAGGATTTTATATAAGTAGCTACTTCATTAGGCCAATTATTCCACCAAGCTGTAGTTCTAACTCTTTCAATAGTCCTTTCTTCTGAAAAATGTCCAGCACCAACATTGTCATGGCATTCTTTCATAAGGGAATCAATCTGAAGTTGATCACATAAGACTATTACACTGGAATGTCTTTCTTTGAAGTATAATATTCCATCTAATAGAGAGAACTTACCAGAAGAGTAAGGTTTGGATAACCAAGGAGGTAAACTAGCAATCAATTCATGGGAGCTGTTTTCATTGCTAAGTATGTCTATTAATTTGACAAATTCTGGATTAGACTGGTAAGTATCTTTGATAAGAGTATAGTAGGCTTCATCCAAATCACAAACATGTATTCCTAAAATGGGGAATATATCTTCATCTTCAGGATCCCAGGCAGGGTTATCTGGAGTGTTTGGTAAAGCCCATCTGCTTAAGCCATCTGCATTACTATGCTTTTTACCAGCTTTATGAACAATATTCATATGTCCTCTGTATTCACCAGGAGCAAAATGAGGTCTCAATTTTGCTACAGGTTGCAATGTCCTGTAACACTACAGGACGCGCCTGCGCGCTGGGGGTCCTGCAGGATTTACATGTCATAAAGTCTTGTGCTCTACGTACACGACCTTGGCATTGTGTCAGAAACTTGTCTTTCAAAGCTTTATGAACAATAGTCATATGTCCTCTGTATTCACCGGGGGCAAAATGAGGTCCCGATTGTGCTACAGGTTGAAATGTCCTGTAACACTACAGGACGCGCCTGCGCGCTGGGGGTCCTGCAGGATTTACATGTCATAAAGTCTTGTGCTCTACGTACACGACCTTGGCATTGTGTCAGAAACTTGTCTTTCAAGCTGTCATGCCTTGTGGTGCGCGGTCAACCAGAGTCCAAAACTAGAACAATTTCTGACATTGCATATCACATAATTGCCTCAGGCAATAAGCATATAATAGCATATTATACTTAGACCTGCCGTGTTTGCCTGTGAACATACCCTTGCCGAGCAGGCCGCAGTGGCACACACCCTCACATACCTGCTCAGCGAGCAAGCTGATATCTGCTAGCCAAGCAGGCCGGCACAGCTGCTTGGTCAGAAGGTGGCTACTGCCCGGCGAGCAGGTAGCTGATACCTGCTCACCAAGCAGGTCATCACCTGCTCGTTGAGAAGGTTGCTAATGCTTGCCGAGCAGGCCATCACCTGCTCATCAAGCAGGTGGCTACCTGCTTGGTGAGCAGGTGGCAGCTACCTGCTTGCCAAGCAGGCCATCAACTGCTTGGTGAGCAGGTGCTAGCTACCTGCTTACCGAGCAGGCCATCTCACCTGCTTGGTGAGCAGGTGCTAGCTACCTGCTCACCAAGCAGGCCATCCGCAGCTACCAGCTCGCCGGGCAGGCCTTCAACTGCTTGGTGAGCAGATGGCAGCTACCTGCTCGCCGAGCAGGCTATCACCCGCTTGGTGAGCAGGTGGCAGCTACCTGTTCGCCGAGCAGGCCATTGCCTTCTTGGTGAGAGGTTTTTGCCTCCTTGCCAAGCAGGTGATGGCCTGCTTGGCGAGCAGGCAGCAACCCGCTTGCCGAGCAGGCATTACTTGCCATGCTTTGCCGAGCGGTCAATTTGTATTCAGCTTGGCAAGCAGCTGCCAAGAGCCTCCGACTTGGGTATTTGAGTGCCCTCCTCTTATTTATGTACATACTATGTGATATGTGAGGTGAATATGCCCATGTGTGTATATGAATAGTTGTTATGACCTAAAACACCAGCATGATGTGTATTGTGGCAGAAATGTGATTATGGTATTTCAGGTTGTTTTAAACCCAGGACGGTATGCAGTTGAGCGGTAATACAAGTTGCATTTCACTAGTTGCACATGTGCATGAAAGCTGCCGGACAAAACCTCCTGTATTGAAACAGGGTGTGACTGTCCTGATATTGTCACAGGACATTGCAACCTGTAATGCTCTCAGGACCTCATCTTGCCCCCAGTGATTGCTGGATAGCAATTTGCCGTCTTAACATA
>PGCI01000470.1:0-22500 GCA_002873125.1 Puccinia coronata f. sp. avenae | reverse complement strand
TCTGCTTTCTTTCACCTCTTGGGGGGCCTTGCTCTGGGATTTCAATCATACAAAACTTGGAACAATAAGTAGTCTGGATCCTCCGGGACTGGGACTAGTACATTGTGTTTCCACTTGTGACCCTCTCTGTCCCCTCGGGAAAGTTGATTGGCCCTGTTTTCTTTTGACAAAACATGTCTCGCTTCTATATCCATCTCTAGACGCACTAAAGCGGCTTGGATCTTTTTCCACTCATTGTTTACTGTTTTGTCTTTTGATTTCCATCTCCTTACGACCCCTTCGGTGGTTGTATTGTCGGTCAAAACTATGAAAGTTTTACCTTTCTTGATCCCTAGCCTTTCTAGCATTCCTATGCCTAGTCTTATCGCAATGGTTTCGAGTCTAGCAATTTGGACTTCTTCCTGCTCTGGGTCAAAAAATTGGTGTCTCAACTGGAATTGGGACCATTGGTTTTCGATTAGGATCCGATCCCAAACAAAGTCAATGTGTCTCCGACCCATCCAATTTTGGTTGGCGCCGGGCTCGGCATTAAGCGCGTTGGGGTGAATGTTAGAAGGGTATGAAGCCATTCATGTAAGTCAGCCAGGAAGTCTTCTGGTAATGTGCGCGTTGCCGTAAAGAATTTCCATCTTTTCATCCACCAATATAGGCTGCATAAATAGCACCTTAGTTGGGGGAGGATGTAGGATACGTGGTTGAGCCGCCCTACAAAGACCTCCACGTCTTTGAAAGTGAAAGACTCCTGTGCCAGGAACGCCTTGAGTTGTGCGACTTGATCAAAGAGTTTCCCGTCTGGCAACCGTACCGTTTTCTCGGTGCCGTTCCACACAAAACCTAAAATTTTTTGTTCTACAGCAAAAGGGGAACACTTCCCCTTGTTTGTCTTCACTCCGAGTTGGTCTGACTTGGCTACAATGTTGTCCATTGTTGTTGGTGAGTCGTTAATTTTTATTATCAGGTTGTCATCCACCCATCCAAATATCTTTACAAGGTCGAGGCAGTTTGCCATTATCTTTGTCCATGCGTTGGCTGGTCTGCCAAACGAACCACATCCTGCAAGCCCGCCAAACGTAATCCTTGACGTGTCCAGCATCAGGTTTCCGTTGAAATCCTTAATCATCAAGTAGGGCCATTGGCTTGCCGCGGTTGGGATCTGGTGGTAGGCCTTTGCCCAGTCAAATAACGCCAGTTGTATGTCGGCTGGTGCTCCTCTGATGAAGCTTGAGACAACGTTGAAGTCGTCCCAGGTGGTTTTGTAGTCCGATTTGTCTACGAAAGAATTAACGGATGGTGTGCTGGGGTCTCCGTGTGGGAATGATAACTCATTTGTTGGGTGGAACGATCCGTCGCCGTCGACCACCGCTCCCAATGGGTTTGAGCAAAAAAAGGGGAAGTGTTCAGCAACCTGGGTGTGGGTGTACGGGCCGTAAATCCTACCGGCAAGAACTTCTTGTTGGATGTTTTCCATGATTTTCTCCTGTGCTTGCGTTGCGGACTGGTGGTTTTCTGGGGTGTAGAATCCTGTGCCTGTTTAGATGCTATGGGGCGGGATGCCCTGGTGGAAGCCTTGTCTAAAACCAGTTATTACATCAGCGTACTCTTGCGTAATGCCGGCGGCTTCCAGCTCCTGTTCCCAGACTTCAATGTGCATCTTGCATACAATCTCATTGGGCCAGATATGGTCTAGTGTTTCCTTCTGCACCACATTCTGTACCCTGCTCTCCTCACAATGGGTCTGGGGCAACTCATCTACCAAGCTATCATAATGAAGATAACAAAGTATTGATTGCTTGTCAGAGCGCTGGACTCAAAACTCAAGGCAATAGCCTCTTTTTTTTCAATTATTGTTTTTCTCAAATATGTTGGACATCCATGGACTTGTTTTTTTCCTCTCAAAGCCCAGTTTCATACTTCGAGAACTGGAAAATGGTTACAACCATTGAAATCTTGGCCTGTCAATCCACTAGGTTACCCAATACCCCATAAATATGACTAGTAAAAGCTGGAGCAAAAATCATTTTCCAGAAAAGTGTCCAAGCTTTTTGAGAAACACAATATGTATCTAAACAATTTCTATAGCGGGATTTAATTCTTAGAGATATACCCACTATTGCTTCCTGTTCCTCTCCTGGTCATCTCCCTCACAATCACTTTTTTTGCTGGTAGTTGGGGTCGTAATCAGAGCCCTTGTACCCGCTACTTCTGGGGGCTTTGGCTTTGGATTTCTCCGCGTTTGCGCCACTTTGTGCCGATCCCAAAGTCATCGCGCTAGGAGTGGTGGTTGCATGTTGTTTGACGGTGCCTTTCTTTTCGCTTCTTGGTAGGCCGGTGGTGGGGTCCCACAATGCTCTCAATCCAGACTCCGCATAGGGGTTATTGGTGAACTCTAACTCCTTGAATTTCCTACAGGTGGCGTAGGTTGAGCTAGCTACCTTCGGGCAAAGAATCAATATGTCTGCCAACGACTTAGAGCTGTCTTCAAGCGTCACATGGTGGGCAAAGCAGTTGGTTCAGATCTGGATGTTGTATTGCAGCGCCGCCATGAAACCGTCCTCCGACCTGATGGCATCTGCGTTTGCCTGGTGTGCTAGCAGCCACTTTGCAAACCACTTAAATCCGTACTCATTTACCACGGCGTTGTGGAAGCCTTGGTGGTTGGTGGTCCACTCCGCAAACGTTTGAGTCCACTCGCTTGGGTAGGGAAATCCGGTGTAACAATTTCTATCTCCTACGACGCCATCCAACTTGGCTAGTTTTTCCGAGTGATATAATATCGCGGTGTTTTTCCAACTTTTATTAAAAATCGTCAGTGGGATCAGGCCTTTTAATTCCCAAATGTTTTTGTCAAAATAAGGGGTGAAACCCATTTCGTTTTGTTTCGGCAGTGCCCCGGCCGTGAACTTCGGCTCTTCCACCACCGACTCGTCTTTGGCTTTTGCGGCTGGGGAGTTTGACGTTCCTAGGTCTTCCCCTTCCTTGGCTTCTGGGGAGCGTACCTGCTTCCCTGTTGGTTGTTTAGGGGGGTCGGTAGGGGCTGCGGAGGCTTTCAGGGTTTTGTACATGTCAAAGTACCGTTCCGCTTTTTCACTTTTGCCTTTTATATCCGCCTCCATTCCTTTCCAGATTAGGTTGCTCATTGCCTTTGCAAGTGACTTTTGCGTAAACGCGCCACTGGTTTTGCTTCCCTGATCTGTTTACAGAGAGATATTTAGTTCTCAGTCAGACTATTCCTCTCGTTTCCCTGTCAACATGTTTAGCATTTGACTTACATCTGCGTATTGGTTTGGGTTTATCCTTTAAGCCCTGGGGGTCTTTGGATTGGCCTGGTTGGATGCTCGCGACTCCAATTTTCTTTGCGAGTGCCGCTTTGCTCTTTGCGAGTTCCATTCGTTGTTGTTTGAGTTGGGTTTGAGCGTCTTCTTCTTGGGTTGTGGTCTCCAAGGGTTCGCTGTTGGTGGTCTGAGTGCTGTTTTGTTTGTGTGCATTGTCATTGGTTCCGTCTCCTCCTGGGGCGTTGCTAATTTGCTCAGAATTACTTCTGGCTGCACGTTTCAGGTTTGCATTGATGGCTTGGAGGCGGTCTGACATTCTTGGTTCCTTCTTTGTCAACAGTGAGGTTTTTTGCGATAAAAACTAATGAATAAAAAATAACTAATCTAGATGGGTGATTTGAAGCTGGGCAAGGTTGAAGGCGGGGTGACGGTAAGTAGCCAGGGATTTGCCAAAGTGATCTTTGGACTTAGATTAGTTGTGCGACTTTGCAAGCCTCCCTTTCCTTCTGAGCGTGTTGTGGGTGCTGCAGCAAGTGCCGACGGCCAGGGGGTGTTGCACCCCCTGGCTTGGGTAGCGGGGGTTACACCTGCCTCCGGTGCCACGGACTGTAGCCATCTACCGCTACGCTCCGGTAACGGGTAAAGAAAAGAAAAAACAAAGAAAAGAACCACACTTATGTAATTGACTGGTTTTCAAAAACCCACCATTTTCAAAACCTGTTTGTCAGCCTCTGTGATGCCAAGGGCTAGTACCTTTTAGCTACACAAGGTGATAAGGGTTCAAAATAAGGGTAAAGTAGGATAACTTCACGTAGAAAAGTAGGAAAAGAATATAATTCTTTTGAAATCAGAGATCTGCTAAGCAGTGTGGTATCTGATTAAGCAAACAATGGGTTTCTGCGTAACAGAAGGTGGTACCAAAGTGCTTTTCCAATTAAGGAACCAGAATGGGGACAGAAGGATGAAAGAAGTACTCACTATTGCTTCTTTCAAGCCAAAAAGCCACGTAGGGGGGTGAAGTAGAGCTGCTTGGTAGATTGAAGGGTTTCTGCGCAGGAGCTGGGCACGTAGGATGGTTGATTTAAAGAGAACACCACGGATAAAACAGGCAAAACAGGGCAAAGTAACTGAAATAAGGACAGGACACGGCGTAACTGATTGACTGTAATAATAATTGATGATGATGGACAACTTTTGGCGTGGAAAGAGGGCTCTATATATACTAATTTCACTCATAGTGGAGGACCTTTCTGCCTGTGTGCGTGTAGTAACTGGTTTTCAGCGCAATGTGGCCAATTTGGGAGATTGGCACTAACAAGGCTCATCCCAATGACACTGTTGGTCATCAATTCAGCGTCAAAAGTGCTTTCCATGACCTTAATAACCTATTTAGTTATTGTAACTAAGGTACATAGCAACACTGACGTGTGAATGTATCTCAAATGGGCCACAAATGACGCAAATGGGCCACAAATGGCTAAGGCCAATCATTAAAGGCCACACTGGCTATGTTACTCTTATGTATTCAAGGTTTTTATTAATAAAACTGTGTAAATAAACCACGTAGAATCTACTTTTACCCTAGTTACACTTGTACATATGTGGTAACTAGGGGATTAGCTATTTCCACGCATTTGGCCAATTTCCGATTGGATTATATAATCCATGCGCGGGGTTGGAGGTTTAAACCCCAATTGGGCCTAACTCCCAAACTATACACAACACCTCAATTATAAGTCCATAATTGGTCATTTCACATATAGTATGCATATATAACAAGTACATACGTGTGTAATGTCTGTGTGACATATGTTTGTGGCCAATTCTTACGGGTAATTGGTTCAAGGTGAAGGAGTAGGATTTTAGGGGTACTTCCAGTGAGGGACCCTACATCAATTTGCATGAGAATTCAGAATATGACATTATATTCTAAGTAATCCTCAAGGTTTAGAAGTTATTTAGTATTTCCGTAAAAAGTAGTTGTTATTTTAATTCGTTACTTATTTTTATGGTGCCAGGACTTTGCTAAGCTCATTGGATAAAAATAAGTAAACTGAGTTTTTTGTGCATTATTAGTCATATAAGTGGGTCTTAATAATGTATTAATAATGTCTCTTTTTATGTTACTTTTGTCAGGTTGGCTCTGTCATAGTAGCAGGCTGACACTGTTTGTTGCTTCAATCAACATTTTGAATCCATTAATGAAGGAAAAGCTTTCTGGATAATTGACTGCTTTCTCATTGTGGATTTGCCATATTTGATACCCCCTATCACCAGGGGAGCCAAGGGTGCACTTCACGTGAAGTGCCATACCTTAACTTCTTTCATGAAGTCTAGTGGAGACCTCCCCTATACCTTACTTGGAACTTGGTCAAGTGTTTCTGAAGCCCTCATGAACTCACCCAGAACTCAACAGGAATTTATTTGGATCTGCATAGAAAATGATCCCCAACATATCTGTAACTTGAGTTGAAGTCTTCTTCAATTCAAAGAATTTTAACAGAAAAAATCTACACCAATGGATCAAAATGGGTTGAGGAATATACAAAACAGGTATTTGGAAAGGACAATAATTTTTCATTTTCCTCACAAAATTTAAAACAAACACACCTTGGTCCTAAATTTACATTTGATAGCAGTAAATAAATATCTCAATTGGAATTCAAAATTGTGATGAAATTCAATTCATGTCTATTTGCCTTTCATTCTGTTTACTCACAGGCAATCCCAAACGTTAAGCCTGTTTGTGAGCCCTCCAAAGACAGGTTTCAAGCCAAAATGATTACACCACATGTCTTGATTTGCATGTAAATTGAAGATTTTCAAATATTCAGGCCATCAAGAAAGGTTCTGTTAGCTTATCTTCTAGTTTTTTCAGGAAACTGGGAGCCAAGATGATGATTGCATGAAAGTATGAGTGTTTATTCCACATTTTTTAAAAATCACAGAGAAAAGAAATAAAAAAAGAGAGAAGAGGAGACAGAAAGATTAGAACAAGAAGAAAGAAAATAAGAGACATACCTGGCAGGCAAGATGAAGAGTTTGTGGAAGGATGAGGAAAGATGCCTTCCACAACTCCTGCTCCTAGGTGAGGTACAGCTAACATGAAATATGAGTGAAAACCACTGAAAAGATGTGTGACGGAGAAGAAAAAAAGCAAGAACAGAAAAACAGAAATCAACTTGTCCAACCCTAATATATGCCGGCTCATAGAGGCCTGAGGCGTTATAGATTTGTGACTTCAGAAAAAGAGCTTGGGGGCAGCCTGGAAAGATATCTGAGATACCCCATAAACAAATTCGGCATTTTTTAAATTCAAGAAAGTTCTTATCATGATTTGCTCTCAGAAAAATAAATTGAAATAGGATAAAAACTCAATTAAAATTTATTTTGGCATCTTTCAGAATTTGAATGGACTGAGGAACCTTCTGAATTTCTTTCGTTAAATTTTTGCAGAAGATTTACATGCATTCAGAAAACTTGATCAGTGGAATGTCTCTATTGGTACCAGTTCCTCTATACTGACTTCATTTTTTGAAACTTTAATGAAAGTTAAATTCAAAATGGAAAAACAGTAATCACCAGGGGAGATTTCATGGCACCCGTCGACGGGTGCCATTGCATAACTCATTACCCTCTCTTGGTTTGAACCGTGTTTGGAGGTATGCACATTCAAACTGCATGTTCAACTGAAATTCAGTTTGAAGTCACCAACAATCTCAAAACAAGTGTTGCTTGATGTGTATGTGATTTCATGTCCAACTCAAGTGGAAAACTTGAAGCATGCAAACCTGAACTGATACCAAAACAACCACAGTTCTGATTTCATCATTCTTTTGAAAATTTACTTTCTTCTTGATTGTTTTATTTCAAAGAAGTATCTTTTTTTTTTACTTTTTTGAGGCAAAAAAAACTTAAATATAATGTGGTTTTTTGAATGGAATGAATTCACAATCTTCTGTTTTTGAGGTGCCGCAATTCATTGTAGTTGGTCCCGCATTTTGAAGGAATTTTAAAATCTGAAGAATTGGGTCTTTACCTACCCCCATTTGTACACTTTTTGGCTCAGACCAAACTTTCCAGCAAACAATCATTTGGATTTGCAACAAAGGTGTCCCATTTTAACCATTTTTGGGTCAAAACAGCAAAAAACACCTTTACAACCTTTCACACACCTGTAAATCACTGTGAAATATGAATTTGTACTCTGGTGTACGGGTGTACAGCAGCGTAAACATTCAAATGTCACAATAATGTAACGAGTGTACACCAAGCACCACAAAAAAAGCAAAAAAGCGACCGATGGGAGTTGGTCTTTGGAAACTATGGCACAACTTTTGACCCAACTTTTTTTAAAACAAAATTCAACTATTACACATGTTCAATTCACAGTCACTGTGCAAAACGCACAGTGACTGCGCAAAAATGATCTTTGAAAATATTCAAGTCAAAATTTTATTTAAGGGGGATTATTACGGAGGCCAACTACCATCAGGTGTACTTGTCATTTTTTGGAAGAGGGTAAAAATCCACATGTCTTGGATAAAAATTGTATGATATACTTTTTCTGATGGAAATTCAATTCTTTTTGGTAAACTTAGGACTTCATGAAATCCAAAAACCAGGGGACATATGTAATTGTGTATAAAACTTTTAAAATTCAACTTCTAAAGAAAATTAGAGCTCTAAATTTAGCTCCAAATGTACTCAATATGGTTTGAATCCTTTTTATGAACATTTTTTCATCATCTATAAGGTTATAGAAAAGATTTTCTCAAGAGGTTTAGATTGAAAATTATTCAGGCACTGCAAAGAAATAATAAATGATAGTTGATAAAGACTTGTTAATCAGAATGATTCTCCACATGTCAATGAATGGAAATATTGATGTATTAATATTAAAGAAGAATTATTTAAAGATGGACCAATACTGATTGGAGCATTCAAGAACTCAGAAAATTTGACTTGAGTTCAGCTTGGGTTCTATATAATTTGTGGATTCATTCATTATAAAGTTACAATTTTGATCATTTGAATATCAGCTTGCTTTGTGGTTCACTTCAGAAGATGTTGTCCAATTATCTTAACCCACATCAAAATCATTTCAGGTTCATAGGGAACTGACACATAGGATCATTGGCCCCGGGTTCCAGTAAAAACACATGGAGTGGCACTGGCATGCCAGTGCCATAAATTCTCCCCTGGTGAATGTAAATGTAAACACAAAAATATGATACAACAAGATTTTTGGATTTAAAAATGAAGGTTAAAGAGAGAGAGATAATATTAAAAAAAGTATCAAAAAGAAAGGGTAAAGGAAGGGTAAAAATAGTGAGGAAAAAAGGATAGGTGATCAAAGCAAAGACAAAAATAAAAATAAAAAGAGAGGTGGAAAATGGATTATAAGATATGTCAAATATGGTGAGAAAGGGGAAGAAAAAGGGAATGGAATGAAATAAAAAACAACATAGGAACAGAAATGGACACAGTTTGAAGGAACTGTCAGCTTGGTAGAAAGTGTATAACTGCCACTAGATGGCAAAGGCATAGAGAAATGAAGCTTTTTGGTAATCCAGCCAGATTTACATGTTCCCTTTAAAACCATTAAATATATACCTCTGTTCTACAGTCAATCTTTGTCAAAAATTTACATTTAAAGCAAAATTATAATTGGATAAAACTGGAAGTTTCTTTTTTAAATTTATTTTATCTATCAGTTGTAGCATGTAGCTTAGGGAGAAAGGTCTCATGTTGAATTGGTAATCACTTTTTCAATTCTTTTTGATAATAGTTAATCACAAATAAGCCCATTTTTTCTCAAATAATTTTGATCCATAACACAAGGAAAATTTATAATTATAATCTGTCCTTGAAAAAATAAAAAGTGAAAGGATGCCATTGATGTATATGAAATAGAGTGTGAATTAACTGGGATCCTTCAAGGATCACAGATCATCATGTTCCAAATAAAGCTTAAAACCGGTTTGTTAATAATTTTATTATACTACTGCATTTTTTAGCTGCTCCATCCAAAGCTGCATCACAATCAGCTTTTAAAATGGCCAAAATCCACTGGAATATTACTGGAAAATTTCACAACAACGTACCCCAATGAGTTCAAAGAATGACTTAAGTAATGCCTCTGAGGTTGTTGAAGTTCAGCTGGACATTGTGTTAAATCCCTGTACACTTTGTGGAGAGGTTTGATTTGTTTTTTTTTACAAACAAATCACAATTCCATCTTCCATTGCCTTTTTTTGAGCAGCATTTTAGACAATGTCACCCTATTGTACACGCGTACAATAGGGTGAAAAATTGAGGCTGAGTGTCAGCCTCTGTGATGCCAAGGGCTAGTACCTTTTAGCTACACAAGGTGATAAGAGTGCAAATGATGGGTAGAGTGGGGTATTTTCACGTAGAAAAGTAGTAAAGAAAGAAATAAAAAGAATGTAATTCTTTTTTATATATAGAGGAGCCTGCTGGCGCAGGGGTGTTTGTAGGTGCCCTCTAAATCAGAGATCTGCTAAGCAGGGTGGTATCTGATTAAGCAAACAATGGGTTTCTGCGTAACAGAAGGTGGTACCAAAGTGCTTTCCAATTAAGGAACCAGAATGGGGACAGAAGGATGAAGAAGTACTCACTATTGCTTCTTTCAAGCCAAGAAGCCATGTAGGGGTGTGAAGTAGAGCTGCTGGGTAGAGTTGGAAGGTTTCTACGCAGGAGCTGGACACTTTGAAGGTTGATTTTAAGATGGAACACCAAGAATAAAACAGGCAAACAGAGCAGAGTAACTGAAATAGGACAGGACACGGCGTAACTGGTTGACTGTAATATATAATGATGATGAGCCACAACATTTGGCATGGAAAGAGGGCTCTATATATACTAATTTCACTCATAGTAGAGGACCTTTCCTGCCTGTGTGCTTGTAGTTGCTGAATTTCAGCGCCATGTGGCCAACTTGGGAGATTGGCACTAACAGGGCTCATCCCAATGACACTGCTGGTCATTATTTCAGCGTCACAAGTGCTTTCCATGACCTTAATAACCTATTTAGTCATTGTAACCAAGGTACATAGCAACACTGACATGTGATTGTATCTGAAATGGGCCACAGATGACAGAAATGGGCCACAAATGGCTATGGCCAATTTTTAAAGGCCACACTAGCTGTGTTAATCTTAGGTATTCAAGGTTTTTATTACTTAAACCTTGCAAATCCGTCATGTAGAATCTACCTGTACACTGGTTATGCTTGTACATACCTGGTAACTAGGTAATTGCCTATTTCCATGCATTTGGCCAATTTCCAATTGGATTATATAATCCACGCGCGGGGTTGGAGGTTTGAACCCCAATTGGGCCTAACTCTCAAACTATACACAACACCTCAATTTTAAGTCCATAATTGGTCCTTTCACATACAGTATGCATATATATCAAGTACATACGTGTGTAATGTGCATCTGTGACACGTGGGTGTGGCCAATTGTTACAAGTAATTGGTTCAAGGTGAAGGAGTAGGAATTTGGGGGTACTTCCAGTGAGGGACCCTACATTATTTTACATGAGGATTCAGAATATGACATAATATTCTAATTCATCCTCAAGGTTTAGAAGTTATTCACACTTTCTGTAAAAAGTGGTTATTAATTTTAGTTTTAACTTATTTTTAAGGGTCCAGAACTTTATTAAGGTTTTTGGGTAAAAATAAGTTTACTAGTTATTATTCTTACTTTTATGTGTTACTATGGTTACCTTATGATTATTCCTTATTATTATAGTTACTTCATGTCTATTTGGTATCAATCATTAGCATATGTACTATTTTCAGGGTTGGTATATATGGTAATAATGTTGTTTTTATTATTCATGTATTTCCATTAATTTCTATATTACTAGTGTTGCTTTGTCAGGTTGTCTCTGACTCAGTAGCAAGCTGACACTGAGACTTGCACCTCATGAACAGTACAGACTGATCAGAAACTGTGAAAGGTTCAGCTCCTTGACCAGCACGTCTGGTTTTTTGCTGGGCCTTTCATTGAGATGTTCCCTTGCACCTGATTGGTTGCAAAGGGTTTGGGTACCTGCTCAAGAAAACAGCAACTCTTGGGCACACACGCACCTGTACCTGCACCCGCCGTGGTAGAAGAGACTGGCTCTTGGGTACCTGCGGGTATGACACATAAATTTGCAGGTCATTGCCTTCTGGGTGAGCAGGCAATGACCTGCTTGGTGAGAAGGCTGCAACCTCCTTGAAGATCAGATCAAGGCCTACCCAATTGCCTCACTTGCTTGGTGAGAAGGCTGCAACCTGCTTACCGAGTAGGGTGTAACCTGCTTGGTGAGCAGGCCACAAGCTGCTTGGTGAGCATGTCATGGCCTGCTCACCAAGCAGGGGACACACTAATTGGTGAGCAGGTCACGGCCTTCTCACCAAGTAGGCTGTCATGGGCTCACCAAGCCGGTCTGTCACCGAGCAGGTCACGCCCTACTCGGTGAGCAGGTTGCGGCCTGCTCACTAAGCAGGGGACACACTACTTGGTGAGCAGGTCACACCCTACTCGGAGAGAAGCTCGCGGCCTGCTCACCAAGCAGGCCACAGCTTACTTGGTGATAAGGCAACCTGCTCACCTAGAAGGTCACAGCTTGCGCTGTAGGACTCCTGTGGGACAAATGATAATATTTGGTAAAGATCCGGCTGGGGGAAATAAACTGGTGAGTTAGGTTGAAAGGCTAAAACAGTCAGTTTACGGGTGGTTTATTGGCCTGCCCCTTTATAAATACTATACCCTTTGTAAGGAATCTTAAAATCAATATAAAAAGAGAAATGGCTGATTTCAAGATTAAGGTTACTAAGTATAGCAATCTCAATCAGACTTAGACCTTATACGTTGTTGTATTTGAGTAGAACACTTATAACTAATGATATGGATAATCGAACTGTGGGATTGATTATGTGAAAGTGCAATAGTTTGTTGGACTATCGCAGGTGATTGTTGATGATTTTTGAGTTTGTTGATGATTGATTTGTTTGTTGATTGATTGGGTTGTTGTTGATTGATTGGGGGTTTGAGAAATGTTTTTATTGTTGGGGTTGATAACTGATTGATTGACTTATTGACTGATAACACTGATGACTACACTTGATGACTACACTTGATGACTAACTTGATGACTGGTGAGACACACTATACTCTCTTAGTAAGTGGCTGAGGAAAAAGAAAACAACAGTGGTGGGGAATTGACCTCCTTATATAGGAAAAAATGAGGGAATTTAGCTCCAAGGGAAGGTCCTTTGAGGGATTTATGCTGCAGGTGAACTGGTCAGCTGCACAGCCTGCTCCTTGTTGCTATAGTTTCAGCACTGCATGACATCATTGCTGAACAGCATGACATCATTTCTGCACAGCATGACTTCATGTCTGCACAACATGACATCATATCTGCATCATTTCTGTGCCCACTCCCCCCCTGTACTGTGTACAATACAGCCCATTCTTCTTCCTTCTTCTATCCTTCCATCCAGGGGCTGAAACACCTTCCATCACCCCTTCTTCCTTCCAGCTTCCATCCTGTTCAGGGTCTAGGCCTCTCCTCCTCCTGGTCCTTCTTCCCCTTCTTCCCCCTGTGTCCGCTCCTTGTACTGCTACCATCGTCCATATTTCCTGCTTTCTGTTGGTGTAACTCTTCCTTGATGTTAATTCTGTGATGTTGGTGTATTGTGTATTCTTCCGGATTCCTTCTGTACTCCTCCCTGATATTCCTCCTCTTGTATCATGTTCTAGTGTACATCCTGTAAGTGAACTTGTAATATATGAAATGTACCTCTTTGGCATTTGAGCGGGAATGGAACACCACATCCCCCCCCCAACTTAATGCTGTCTGTAGCATTTGCGGAAATGCCAAAGAAAAAAAAACTGAAACCTGACCGGCGTCCAAGGGATATTGATGATAATGATGCCTTTCTTCTGTTTTTGAGTTGTTTTTATGTATTTTGCACTGTTTTTGTTTGTTTTTGTCGTCCATTCTTCAATCCTCCACTTCCTCCTCCTCTTCTTCCGGTATCCTGAAATGATCTTCCTCTTCGTCTTCTTCCTCCTGCATAAGTTCTTCTCCTTCTTCCTCTTCCAACTCGCCCTGTGGATAAACCTTCTTGATGTGATTTGCTGCAAAGCTTTGGGTCAATAACGTCCTATCCAGTTCTTGCAAGATATATGGTCCATTCTTGATCTGCTTCACTATTCTGTACGGTTCGTGCCACTTGTGCTTGAAAAGGTTTCCCCACTGAGTTTCGAAGTCTTTGTTATACACTAAAACTGGATCCCCGGGTTTCAAAGGTTTCCGTAATCGATGTGCCAAATGTCGATCCCAATATTGTACTGAGGTTCCCCTTGCTTCCTTGATCTTCTGACGTGCTTCTTCTATCATCTCTGCCTTAGCGCCTGGTTGTTTTGCTCTTGCTTCCAGTAGCTCTGCCGTAGTTCTGATGTCTGACCAATTGACTGTGAGAAAGCTTCCTAGTTCATGATCCACTGGTAAAACGGCAATCTGTCCAAACTGTAGCTCTTAAGGTGAATACCCCGTTGTTTGTTTAGTTGAAATCCGGTCTGCAAAAGTGACCAAGGGTAGGTACTCCTTCCATTTCTTTCCATCCTCCCCACATAGCTTTGTCAGTGCATCTTTAATTTCTTTATGACCACGTTCTACCATCCCCTGCGCCTCTGGATAATATGGTGTTACTGTTCGTAAGTTGGTTCCTACTTTCCGGACTGCTGTTTTGAGTTCCTTCTTGAATTCTGCTCCTCCGTCCACGGTTACTTCTTGCGGCACGCCATAACGATAGATCAATTCGGTAAGAAACCACTTGGCTACATTCTTTGATTTCAACTTTGCCAACACCACCGTTTCTATCCATCCAGAAAAATCATCACGAGCTATAACTATATACTTCCACTTCCCTGCCTTGATATGTACGGCGTCCATGCTGACTTGTTCAAATAGGGTATTCTTATACGTTGCTTTACCGTCCTCTTTTTGCAGAATTTGACTTCTCTTCTGGCATCCCTCGCATGATTGAACCCATTTCTTGACTATCTTCTTCATTCCTTCCCACCAGTATCGTAACTTGATTCGTCTATATGTTTCCGCCATTCCTCAAAGTCCTAAGTCTTCATGTAATGCCTTCATAATCCGGTGTTGCTCTTCTGTGACTAAAATAATGACTTGGCTGAAGGGCGCGCTTCTTTTCTTGAGTTGATCCTCTTCAATAAAATAGTTTTGAGATCTCCTTTTGATTTTCTGAAACTCTTTTTCGGTGCATGCTGATGGTCGTGTCAAGGTCCCTAGATAATCTTTCATCCTCTTCCAAAATCCCTGGTGATGTACCCCTACTCGTGAGCCTGATGTTTGCACAATGTCTACGTGTTTGATTCCCATCCCCGGGTGTGGTTTGATCCATCCAGTTTCCTTGTCTGCATCCACTGGCTTATTGTCTGGGTCCACAGGTCGTCTTGATAATCCTTCTGGCATTGTAAAGCTCTTCCCAGGTTTATGCACTAAATCAAAAGAAAAGAGTTGAATGAAAGCAACCCATCTGGTCATTGGTGCGCTAGGAAGACTTGGAGTGTTGATCATTTGTATGAGAGCTTTTGCGTCCACTTGTAATTCGAAATGTTGTCCCCACAGTACTATTTGAAGTTTCTTCAGTATTTTATGTACCCCAAGTAATTCTAACTTTGACTGAGCGTAATCTGATTCTTTATCTGTGAAAGTTACTGATTCGTATAATACAGGCCTATCCCGTCCTTCCTTGTCTTCTTGCATGAAAACTGCACCAGCTGCTAGATAACTTTAGTCTACCGCTAACTTGATCTTCCCGGCGTCCTTGCTGTAATCTACCCCTTTCAGAACAATGTCCTCTCCTACAATCTGCTTCAGTTCCCGAAAAGCCTCTTCACATTTGCTTGTCCAATTGAATTTGGTATCTAGTCTGGTTAACCTTTGTAATGGGGCCGTTATCGCCAAGGAGTCCCTGATGAACATTCTGACGTAGACGCATAAACCTAGAAACATCCTAACGTCCTTCTTTGAAGTTAGAGGTGGCCATGACTGAATCTTATTCTTCTTCTTGACTGATATTGTCCTTCCACTCTGCAAGACCACGTGTCCTACTATGTCCAGTGCTGGAACACAACAAGCAAACTTTTCCCCTGATATCGTGAGTCTGGCTTCCTCAATCCTGAATAATATCTGTTCCAATGTGATAGCGTATTCCCATATAAACTGCCATACGTTCCTATTTTCTTCCATCCTTCTTCCGCCATAGTCCAATTTTGGTCCTTTGATTCCTCCATCGTCAATGAATATGCTTACATGTTCTGGTAATTCCTCTTGCAGTATCCATGTCATCTGAGCTTGATAAACCGCCACAGAATTTGTTGCACCTTGAGGTAGCCGGGTCAGTTAAAGTCTTCCCAAGGGTGTTTCAAATGTTGTAAGTGGTCTAGATGCTGGGTCCAATTCTCTCTTGTCGTATCCCCCCATGATATTGCCTAGCCCGTAACATGCTCTTCCTGCAAATGAATCCACAAATTCCTCGATCTTTGGTGGTAGTCCCGCATCCTTTATGGTTACTTTATTTAGCTGTTGTAGGTTGTGCACAATTTGTAACTTCCCGTTGGACTTCCTGACACAAAATACTGGGATTGAATAGCTGAAGGTGGATTGCTCGTAAAGTCCTGTCTGAATTTGTTTTTGTACTAGCTCAATGAAATCTCCTTGGATGGCACTTGGTATTGGAATGGGCCTCTGTTGCCAAGGTGCATGTTCAATAACTGGTATCTTGTAAGGTTGTCCGTATCCGTGCTTGAGTATTCCTTGCTCCTCTTCTGAAAATGCAATTGACTTTTCCCGGAGTGTGATAACGTGCTTTAATAACTTGAGTTCTTCTTCTGTGAGCCATCCTGAGGGTCCAAAATTGACTGATTCTAATTGTGCTGCTGTAATTCTTTGTGTCTCTATGAATTCTGGTGGAAAGGGGGTGAGTGGTGTACTATACGGATCTAGAGATAGTGGTGGCCGTTCCAAAGGAGGGTTGAGGTCCTGTGGCATAGGCTGATTTACTGGTTGAATCTTTTTGGCTACTCCCTTGTATTTTGCTGCTTGAATTTGCCGGTCCATGTTGTCTTGATGTTGCTACTTTCCAGAAAAATTGTTACCACACTGAAAAGATGAATAATTAATCCGGATCACTTGAGCGCATAAGCTTTTTTTTTTTTTTTTTATGTTGTACTTATTCATTAATTTTGGTTGGGTTTTGCAGATTCAAAATTAATTGAACCTGACTTGGTGCTAAAGATGTTGTCCTACTGAATAATTGTCCCGTCCTTTCCTCTTGCTGGTTGTTTTACCTGTTATACAATCTGAGAAAAAAAAAAAAAATTTGAAGTGTCCCACCCTTTTCCTCAGCTTACATTTTGCAATGCAGCCTACACACACTGATTTGATATTTTTCATCTTGTTTTTGTAAGTTTATTTGTTATTTTATCTCTATTTTTGTTTTTATTGTAATTTTTCTAATTTTACAGGTCCTTTACCTTCTCCCTGATTTTGTGCTGAGTGTTTTTTTTTTCTGTTTTTCTATGTATTGCTGTGTATGTGTGGATGGTAATACATATGGAGAGAGTGAAATGAACCAGCTGGAGTCTAAGCTCCCCAGATGATTGTTGAGCCTGAGGTGAACCTAGCCGCACGGTCTGTACAGTCCGGGGTTTGTGACCCCGCGCAATACAATTGTGCTTCCATCTTTGTAACTGGAAGATTGTTTTTACCAATCAGATGGAAACTTTGCCCTCAACGCTGATGGTGAGCCAATTTTCTTTCTTCATCTTGTACTTACTTCTTGTTAGATCTATTGATGAACCTTCTTTTCTGTATCTACACTGTACATTGAGATTCATACAGCCAACAACTGTATGATCTTCCAAATTGACGCTTGTGATTCTTCCAACCTTCCTGACGGTACTCTAGGTTGACTTGCACCTGTGATCACTCCTGGGCTGCCCAATACCGTGTATGTTATTTTCTTTGCTTGTGTGGAGCCTTCCTAGTGTCGTACCGCCCGAGCTGACTGAGTTTTCCCCATTCTTGTATCAGATTATTTGACTTGTACCATCCGCTGAAACGGATCACGCGCCCAATACTTGGCTGTAGAGGTCGCCGCTTGCTAATTCTATGTAGCTGTGTTTTTTTTTTTTTTTTTTTTTTTGGGGGGGGGGTGAGCTATAGTTGGCCGTTCTGTAATTTCTTTTTTCTCGAGTATTCTAGCTGACGGTTCTGGTGACGTCGGCGCAAAGATTCAGGTCCACCGCCCCGTTCTGTACGCGGAAATAGCTCGGAACCACATTCTGGCCGTGGTCGTCAAGCCTCCGGCTGCGTATAAAAGGTAAGCCCTCTGTCCTTCTTCCCCCCCCCCCTCATTGGCTTCTGCTGCTGACTTTCCTCCGCCTCGGTTTCAGCAATCCCCACCAGAAGACCCAATCAACAAGAAGATGGCCGGCCTTCAAGATCTCGTGTCCATCACCAATGCAACCTTGGACACAGCTGGGGATGTTAGTACTGTTCTCCACATTCATCATTCCCACCATCCTATCCAAGCACAGCCGCTGATTATTCCTCTCTTCTTGTTTTTTTTTTCTTTCTTTTTACGCTCCCAGATCCCTGTGCCTTACTATCCGGACCAAGAACCCAAGAAAGATTGGATGGCCCTGAGACGGGAGGTCGTCAAAGACTTCCTGCGCCAGCAGAAAGTCTATTTGCCCTCGATCCGCCGTGCTCAGCCCAATCCGGAACCCGCCACTGATTCTTTGACCGCCAAGGGCAAGGAGCGCGCCGTGTTGCCTACCGTTAAGACCGAGTCAGCAGCCAATCATGGCGTAAGTTGCTCTTCTGCCGCTCCCATCTTTCAAGCAATGCTAACACTTGCCGTTTGTCTTGTAGCTACCCTTCGCCTCGTCAATAAGAGACGGACCCGCTGACCTGGAAGGCTTGGCTGGCCGCCTGCTAGTAAGCTGTTCTCTCAATTCATGTATGTATTCTTGCTAGGATGGATACTGAGGTTTTCCCCTTTTTTTTTTTTTTTTTTTTGCCTAGCCAACCACCACGCCTGCTGTTGCCGCCTTGCCAACTGATTGTGCCACGTTTGTCAACCTAGCTGCTCGGGCCAAGGCTCTACACATCAACCCACGCGCCCCCAGCATTGAGTATCTCGCGTCTCGTCATCCGGACAACACTGATGACAATGGCAGCTCAGATGAGGAGCCAAGTGCTTCCAAGCAACCTCGCCTCGTTTCACCCACGCCCAGTCCGCATGTTCCATTGCCCAACTACCTGGCTCTTACGCCCTCCGAGATCGACTGCCTGCTCCATGATACCCGCCCGTTCCAACATTGGTTTGTCTATACCCCCAATCACATCCGCGGAATTGCCAACGACATCTTCCGTGAGCTCTCCATCTTCTTATCCTTCTACGCTCCTGCCTTGGAGCAGGAGGCCGTGGCGCGCATCTATCTGTACCGCGCCTTCCAGTCCCACTTCAACCGTCAACTCTAGATCCATGGTTTTATTTTATTTATTTATTTATTTATTTATTTATTTTTTTTACTTATTTATTTTAGTTATCCTTCCTCTTCCCTTGATGCCTGCTAACAACCAAAAAATCAAAAATCCCTAAAAAAAGCATAAAAAATAAAAACTAGAGAAAAAAATGGTAACAATAAAAAACCCCCCAAAAAAAAAATTTGTTCTTCTTTTTTTTTCTCTTTTTATGACCTCATGACTGATACAAGTAGATGACCTGTCCTCTGTTGTACATAGGTAGCTAAAAAAAATACCCTTTATTTTTTTTTTTTTTTTTTTTTTTTTTTTTCTTTGTCTTGATTATGCATATGAAATTGACTTAAAGCTGTTTATATGTAAAAAAAAAAACTGAGGAGAGTGAGATTTGAGCCAAGTGAGTTGAACCTTGAGGGAAAACTGAGTATTTTGATGTTTTTGATTTCTCTGGATGTTTAATTAATGCTGGATCTAAATCTGAGGCTGATGTGACTGAATTTTGGCTGAAGCTGATTTTTGATGTGAGCGAGAAGAATTAAGCTTGATAATGGAATGGGTGATAACTTGAGTGATTTTTATGTTATTTTCTATTTTCATTCTTTTTCTCTTTCTTTTCTGTTTTACCCCTATATACACTTTTGTTGATGAGTTTATTTTAGCATTCAAAGAAGCAGTCTTCCCAGTCCTGCCAGAACGTGGCATACTGGTCTCCCATCTTCTTTTGCTCTTGACGTAAGCTCCAGCAGAATCCTTCCGAGGTGAGTTGTCCAAACATTTTGACCATTCCTTGTACAGCGTTTACTAAAAATTCTTCTTCTTTCTGCTTGCTTATGGCGTTCCTGTCCTGATTTATTGCCCATTTCCGGTGTTGCTTCATAAAAATTGATGCGTCCAGGCTTCCAAAATACACTTCTCGTCGATATTGGGGAAGCATCCACCAGTAGGCCAACCAGATCTCATCGTTCTTCAAATATCCAAACAACCCATCATCATTCAGTAGCATTGCAAATCCGATCCGTCCGGCTGGGTATCCAGGAAGCTCTTCCCAAATGCCTCCTCCGGTGGGTGGGAATGTTTCTGGATAGAGCCGTAAGAAATCTTGAGTTGGGAATCCACCATCCAAATAATCCAGTCCTAACGTGCTGTTGACCTTGAAAGCTCTCTTCTTCCGCTTAGGCTCATGTGCTTTGAATTCTAGCCATTCATCATTGTCGGTTGGGATGCATGCTTCTGTTGTCCATGGTGCTTCATCTCCTGGGTGATTGCTATTGTTGTTCTCTGTGTTTAAGTTCCATGCTTGTTCTTCCAAAACTGGTGTGTCTTCTTCTATATCTTCTTGGCTGACTATGAGCTCCACTAATCCTTCCTTCTGTTGAAATTTGTCAGATTCTTCCACCTTCAGGCTTCCCGTGCTGCTGGCCAATGTCTCTGAGGTACTTTCTTCTTCACTTGAGTATTCCGGTAACTGAAGTTGGTGGACACATTTGTTCGTAACGTGACATCGCGGTGGGGCCATTTGCCATCCTGGAATCCTTGGTGCGCAGATAGGTATACATAAACGTGCTCTGTCCCAGACCTCATAGCTTAGAATCTCTCCACGATCCTGCGACAACTCTAAACGGAATTTATGATCAGCTAAGAAGGGTCTTCCCAGCACGGTATGGACCTTCCCTTGAACTATGAAGAAGTTAGCATTTTTATTATTCTGTGTATCAATATGGAGTGGTACTTCTTCAGCAAGTCCTACTACTGGAGAAGTGTGACCGCCAATACCCATAATCCTCATGTGAACTTCCTTGGTTGGTAATTGTAACTTTATAGCTTGATCTTCCGGCATGATGTTTAATTCTGATCCACTATCCACTAATGCTTTGACTTTTCTTCCATTGATGGTGACGTCCACAAATCCCAACGGACATGCATACGTTAAAGGCTGTAGTGGCTTATAGTCGTCCATGTGAAACTCCGTTTGTTGGCCGTCCAATTCTTCATCAAATTCACCGCTGTTTACTCGTCCGGATTGTTGGCTTTGAAGGATGAACTTGGATTCTTCCTCTGCAAAGTGATTTAATTCTTGAATAAATCTTGGCGCTACAAGTAAGAGCTCTTCCAAGGTGAGTGTGAAGGATTGCTTCAATATCTTTTTCCTTAGTCCCCCCTTAACTTTAGCTTTGTCCGTCGGTTTCCCTGTTAATTCCTTTGAGCCTTCTTCCTCTTCTTTCTTTTCCTTCTCCTTACCCTTGGATTTGACTGGTTCTTGAATCACGCTTCCGTCACTGGTGTCGTTGTCTGATGCTCCTTCTACCCACGTTCCCGGATAACTTGGTCTCTTCTTTGTTGGTGCTGCCGGATTCTTGTTTGCTTCTTGATTTGGAGGTGGAGGTTTGGGTACACTTTCTGTTGGTTTGATAACTTCCTCGGGTTGTCACTGACTGGGCTGACTCTTATCTCCTAAACTTGCTGATCTTCTCAATCCAAATCCAACCTCGTACTCCGGATCCTGTTTGTTGCAATGGATGACTGGCGGGCTCCACATATCCCATTGGTTGATTTATATCATAGACGTTGTGGGCATTTGCATTGGTAATGCTTCATTGTGGGTCCAAGTCGCTGAGTTGGTCTTCTTGCCTTCTTGCTGAGTCATTCCGTCTTTCTCCGCATACTTTCTTGCTAGCTCACAAACTGATTCTTTGACGTCTGTTGGAACTGGTTGACGATTTGGATAATAGAAATTTGGTCCTTGCTTGAATACTAGCTGTTTTTCAATATCTTCACCTAATTTTGCGCAAAACATGGACGTATGATTGGCTCCTTTGCAGTAATAACACTGGATTGGATTCCTGGGAAACGGGTTTGCTCCAAATGGTCGCTGTCCTGCTTGGGGAGGCTGATATCCTGACATTTGTGGTGGTACTCTTCTTGAGTTCTGACTGGTATTCAATTCCGTTTGTAATCTCTTGATCTCTTCTTCTAAGGTCTGGATTTTACTGGCTCCTTCTGGTGCTTTTGTCTCTGTTTGAACTTCCTTTTTAACTTCTGGTGCCTTGCTTAATTTCTTCATGGATTTTCATCCTACTTCCAGGTCCAAAACAGATAGTGATGCTTCCACGTAGTCCCTCAATTGAGCCAACTTGGGTACCAGAGCTTTTCCGTCCTTGGTCTTCTTCAACTTCTTATTGTGGGCTAGATGTCATGCAATGTCTTGTCGTATCTCCAAGGCAATCGCCCTCCAGAGTGGTTCTCCGCTTTCCGCATTTATGTCCTCGTATTCCATCCTCGTCAAGTAGGCCAAGATCTCCTCCAGCTTGCCAATAAACGTCCGGTATTCCTCCTTGGTTTGGATTCCTCCTTTGTCTGAGTACTTGCTAACTAAATTGGATACTGAGTTCTTGTCAAATTGTCTTTTGGGTGTTGCTCTTCCCCACTTGCTGATAAGTTCCTTCTTCAGTAGTTCCCAGTTGCAATTCTTGTGTCCTTCCATATACTTGATGCATTCACTAATCTTCCTGTCCTTGATCATAAATGGTAATTGTAAAGCTACATCCCGCCCTCCGGCCTTCTGTAATATCGCTATTTTCTCCACTTGTTTGATGAATACTTCTACTTTGGACCC
>PGCI01000469.1:0-51812 GCA_002873125.1 Puccinia coronata f. sp. avenae | reverse complement strand
CAAACAGTTTTGTGCACCACCTCAATCTGGGATTAAGTGATGCAAACACCTTCTCACACCACCTAAACCTGGATTTAAGGTGTGAAAACACCCCCTTACACCACATCCACATTACAGATACTTTATAAGGTAACAACTGCATAAATAACACTACTTCAATTTAGAGGCCATCAATAACAAGATTTATGTATCAGTTGTAGTGCTATTAAGATTGATGTATCACTTGTAGTGTGAAGTTCACCTTGTTGCATGCCAGCTTCTTTCAGTTAGTTAGCTTTCTCTTCAAGTGCTAGTAGTAATGACCATGACACAAATAAACTAATTCTGATGTTTTGAAAAGTCCAACAAAATAAAATGCAAAAAAAAATTACAAATGATTAGCACAGTGAGCCAGCATCCTCTGGAATGCTTTACAACGATGCATTAATCATTGGTGGAGAATTATCTATCAAGCACAAATTTAATGTGAGCAAATCTGAGTAGCCCTGTCCAAAGTTGACCGTTGTCATCAAAATTTTACTGTTATTAGCAAAAGGTTTTGAATTGTTCCCACCCAATAAGAGCCAAATTTAAATGTTAGTAAATAGGGTCTGGGACCAGCATTAGCAAGAAACACCGATGTGAAGTGTGTTGATGCCATGATTTCTTGTGGTTGTTGTTTGTAGGTTTTTGTGCTTGTTGCTTTGTACGAATTCTCAAACAAAATATGCCTTTAAATTCCTTCAATGTGCACCCCTGATCAAATTATTGAAGAGCAATGAAAACAAAAAGAGTGCTGGGATTCATTTTGCAGTTTTTTGTTGTTGGCTGGTGAGGTGACGTCTCCCCGTCGCCCCGACTGGCTTATTCTGGTCGGCAGGTAGAACCCAGCTGATGATGATGTAATGCGCTGTTGACCGTGCTCACTTCTTTGATTCTCCTTCCCATAGATTTCTCCCAACTCCCTTCGGAAGTGCTCACCTTCCTTCCACTCTGTCCCTCCCGAGTGCTGCCCATCAACTCAGAATGTCCTCGCAGCCTCACCAGCCACCCGATCCCCATCAAGTCCGTTCTCCCTATCGGAACCATCTCAATGCCTCCTCGCTCAGCCTCAACCCCAGCCCTCCCCCGCCCCCACTCAATCCTCCAGTGCTTCCCCCCAACCCTCAGACCATCGACTTCGACGAGGGCGTGCTGAGAACTTTGTGCGGTCTTGAATGCGGCTTCCCACTCGTGATCGATAGGTTGAAGCAGGCAGTCGGAACGAGTAGGGAGGTAGGTTTGTTCTTGAAGAAAAAGTCGCAGCTCGAGGAGGAGTACGGGATCAAATTGGCGAAACTGGCCAAGGAAAGACTCGATGCTTATACCCATCTCGGTGGCGAAGTCAAAGCGGGAAGCTTCGCCAAACACTACTGCCACTTTCTAACCACGCACGAACGAATGGCGATCGAACGCACCGAATATGGCGCTCGATTAAACTCCATCGCGGATGAATTAAGTAACCTAGGAAAGGAGGTCGAAAGAGTTAGGAAGACGAACAAAGATGTGGGCTGGAGGCTAGAGAAAAATTTGGCGGAGAGCGAAGGACTCACTGAGAAGGCTAAAGCAAAATTTGACGTGACGGTCGACGAATTAGAACGAGTTTTAATGTCGAGACAAGCCGATAACCCTGTCGGTAGCGGTGGATCAAATAATACCACTACGTCATCCAATCCATTATCTGCCACCAATCAAACTAAATCACAAGCTAAAGCAATCGGAAAAGCTATCTCAAAGTTGGCCACAAAAGGTTCAAGATCGGCCGGACACCTGGCCAAGCTGGAGGACGAAGTACGCGGTCGAATGGGTACGGTATCGGATGCCTATCGAGCTCAGGTCCTAGCTACTCAACAAGTTCGACAAGAATATTTCAACTTGCAACTACCAAGGATCTTGAGAGTTAAGTACTACTAGTTTTTTCCACGAGATTCTTAAGGACTGCACTAAAAAAATCAACCTCCCATATCAGACATCACACCAGCTGAACCTGACGCCCGCGTGTTCTTTTTGTTTATCCTCTTTATGAACTATCTTACCGCACACAGACCCTGAAAGAACACTCAGACGAAACCGACCTAGCTATTCAATATTATCTAGCAAATTATTCTACTCTCTCTGAATCACTACTCGTCAATGAGGCCTTGTCAGTCTCATCATTACCTGCTGAACGACGGAAAGGTTCAGTAGACGAATCAGCACCAAACATTAATGCCGATGCGGATAATGCTGCTGGATCATCAACAGCATCATATGGATTGAAGGATATTGTCCAGTCCATCGATAATCGGCGGATTTCAAGGAATACATGGCCAACTATGCAGCTCATTTCAATCAAACTCACCATGCGCAACTAAGCTCTCAAACAGGAGTTTCCCAATCTCAATCCTCAGTCCTAACTCATACCTCCACACCCTCTCAAACGCCGGTCATTTCCTCCTCTGGTCAACCCGGTACACTCTCACAGACTCAATCCCAGCAACAATCCCAGTCCATGAAAGTCGGCAGTCAGCAAACTGGCAATCCCCACGAACTAGTATCGGATCTAACGTATTGACAACAGAGAACAAGAAGACTTTTGGCGTCGATTTGGCTACTCAGATGATGAGAGATGGTATCGAACCGTTCCGAAAGTGGTCGAAAAATGCATCGAAGCCATCGAAAAGGCAGGTGGAATGGATATGGTTGGAATTTATCGTTTGTCTGGCACCACATCCAAGATTGGCAGGTTAAAACAAAGGTTTGATACAGGTAAGAATTTTGATACTTCGAAATGGATTCATGACCATCATCAAAATGATTCAAGCGTCCGCAGTGACTCATGTATTGTTGTAATATTATTCATTTTTTAAAACAGACATTGACAATGTGAAGTTACAAGTCGCCGATGAGAATCAATCGGAAATTAATGACATCGCGGGTGCAATGAAACTATGGTTTCGAGAACTACCAGAGCCCTTGTTGACATGGAATTTATACGCGTCGTTCATTGAAGCTGGCCGTTTTGAGTCAACCCTTCCCTTGCTTCGTTCTGCCACACATGCTAGCTATCTGGTCTCTGGTATTGATGTTTTTTTTTTTTTTTGGTTTCCTTGCTCTGATGTATTACTGCAGGAATTGAAAATAATCGCCTAAGGCATATCAGGCTACACGAACGAGTCAATGAGCTACCTGACCCGAATTACGCAACTCTGAAATACTTGATGGGTCACCTCGATAAGTTCAGTCAAGTTTTCAATGACTATTGTTCATCTTTGTTAACCATGTAGAAACTCCCAAGTGGATTGTTGTCAGTTTTTTTAATTTACGATCGATCTTGTTTTTCAATATGTAAATATATATACAACAGGATCAGAAGGAATGAATCGGCAAATTCCATGGGCGCATCAAACCTGGCAGTGATTTTCGGACCAACATTGTTATCCCCCCCGCCGATCAATTTCTATCATCACCAACATCACCAACTCGCTGCGATGGACATCAACCAAAATAATAACAGCAATCAGGGTCACAAAGGGAACAACTTAAGTAGCTCCATCAGCAACAATGGAGCCAACACCGGCATGTCGCCTGGAAATAGTGCCTTGCAAGATATGTCGGTTCAATGTAAAGTGGTGGAAACCATTTTGGAACATTATCGAGAGAGTTGAGTGTTGATTTCCCCGTCAAATGATTGACCTCACCACCACATAATCCATAGAAAAAAAAATGACTTGAGCTGATTGATTTATTCATCTTTTGTAAATATATTAATAGTTTTTGTGGATGAAGGAGAAGAAGAAAACGAAGACGATGTGACCACTGGGACGGGAGGAACAGGAGAGACAGGGCTGGTGGACGTGCCGACTGGGGCTGGGAGTGTTTCCGGGGCAGCGGTGAGGAGCGCGAGGGCGGATAGTACGAGCAGCAATCAAAACCACTCCGGGCACGTCCGCCAGATTTCTGAGGAGCCCGGTCCGTTGAAGCGTGCACCGCTACCCTGATCAATAACGAGGCGAGGCATAGTCAACCCATTGGGCTTGATAGTCTCACTGCACGAGGCGTGGGAAATCATAGAGTCGAACATATTAGGTCTGGCTCGGAGAGTGCCGCGTTTCATCAGTCGATCTCAAAGTAGTTCTCGATATCGTTTCTCATTTTTTTTCCTCTCTTTTTTTTTTCTGAGTTCTCTCTTTCACTTTCTCTATCTTCTACTTGTTTGTATGTATTCCTTGTCCAGAATCTCCTATTATTTTTTGTAGCTTGCCCTTCTCCCTGCTTTTTCTCACAATGCATCATCTTGTTTTCGACGACTTTCACGTCTCTCAAGTCTCTCCCTCTCTCTCTCTGTGTGTCTCTCTCTCTGTGTGATCTCCACCCCGTATATTATCCAATCGATTGCCTAGTTTTCGCTACCAAATTGACTTACTCGTTGTCTCTTTATTTTATAACTTTCTTCTATCATTATGGACGTGGTTTTGGTTTAATTGGATTCACTGATGGATCAAGCTTTTGTTTTTGTTTTTTGAGTGGTTCTCTTGCGTGTGTATTTATGTGATTGGTAAGGAACAACACAGAAGAAAGCATCTTTGTCCATTTTTATTTGATTGATTGTTTCAGTGTCACAAGGCCAAATTTGTGTCTATAAATCAATTTGCAAATCAATTATGTATACATACCATGTTTTAATTCTCAAATTACAGATTGAAGCTCCTTTCATGAAAGGATAACAACTCTGGGAGTGATTCTGATTGACAAATAAGCTACTTGAGCTGAATAAAATAGTAGTGGAGGACTTCCCGTGGGGATTTACAAGGCACTTCCAGCATTATCAGATGGATTGAAGGTCCTGGTTTGACTGAGTTACACACTCAACCCAGTTAAACTTGGTTTCATTTCAACCGAGGAAATATAAAACCAAGATACCTTGGATTTGGATTTGATAGGTTGAGATCAAACCAAGTTTAACTTGGTTGAGTGTATCCCAGTTTAACCGGGATAACGTCAACCAAGTCCTCAATGAGGAGGAGCAAGAAGCCATCCACTGAACATATTCAATTCAGGTTTCAGCATGCTCAAAAACCGATCACCCATCGAAATATAACATTGACTTACTTGCACATAGTAATTCATGCCGCTCTTCCACATGCTCTCAACATGCTTCAGTGAAGTGCAAATGAGCAGAAAGAAGGAGAGAAATTTGCTCCTCTAGCAGAAACTGCGAGTACGTGCAGTGAAATGCCTGACTTGGGAAATTGAGTATCTGCTCGCGCAAGTCATCTGCTAGCACAAGGCGGAGCCTGAAACATGTGTTCTCGCTGAATTTATTGACGCAAGTCATCATTTTTTACCCAGTTAACGGGTGGGAGACATCACCCATCTCCCGCAAGGGTGATAGAGAGCCAGGCCGTTAATGCGGTGTAACTCGTTTTCAGCTGTTTCTCCAATACCCTTTCCAAAATGAGCTTGTGATTATTATTCTTATCTTGAATACAAAGTTTCTTTAGACAATATGTACAACAAATATTCAGTGTAACTATGGACTTTCTCTCATGCCATCACAACCAGAATCAACAGATCTTGAATTTCCAAAGTAGCTGTTACTGCTTCTTTCTTGCATCTTGAAAGAGGAGTTCCTTTTGGAAGAGAATGAAAAAAGAGAAAGTAGGAGAAAATATCGCTTGGTCTGTTCAGCGACAGGATGACCTATTCGAGTGCAGTGTGGCCCGTATCGATTCGCATAAACAGATGAGCTATTGTCCGGTCAGTTAATCTGGAGAGGTTCTACAGTG
The DNA here is from genome assembly GCA_002873125.1 of Puccinia coronata f. sp. avenae. Classification (NCBI taxonomy): domain Eukaryota; kingdom Fungi; phylum Basidiomycota; class Pucciniomycetes; order Pucciniales; family Pucciniaceae; genus Puccinia; species Puccinia coronata. The sequence continues at coordinate 46,026 of PGCI01000469.1, read as the reverse complement.
CGAACATTGAAGACTACTTTCTTCTACTTCATTCTGGAGTTTGAATCCAGACGTTGAACTCAGCCAGGCTAAGGAAATTGAGCATTCAGCCTACTTGAGCTCTTTCCACCATTAGAGCGGCTGCGTGCAGCAGAGTAGATTGCTGAGATGAGAGCCTGCCATTTTTGAAGATTGGGGCGCAAGATCCTGCGGTCGTACTTAGATTGAAATTTGATTTTTAGCTTTTTTTGCGTGAAATGAAATGAAGAGGATAAGTTTGACGATGGCTGCTTACAGTGAGCAAGCCGTTTGTTTCTGCCTCAACGTCGGTGGTTTGCTAAAAAGAGGGAAAGAGTGCGGATGGTGATCAGAGCCTTACAGTGAATCTTCTGGTCTATGCATGGGACTAACAGTAAATACTCCACCGCTGCAGCTGAAGGATTGCGCCTGGTCCCTCAAATCGCCCACCATGCTAAGAGCTCTGTAGTTCCATATTTCGATGGTGGACGTGATTTCGTAAGTTTGATTTAACGTATCAAGTGCACTTTGAACATTCCAAAGGTTTTTGCGACTTGGTATGTGTCCAATACCGCCAAATTCCCCCTGAACACCGATTCTGGAAGGATCATAGGGCGTCGATGGCAGAGAGTAGAAGGGCGTTCCGCATTGAGGATATGCTGCAAGAAAGAAGGAGAGATCAAGTCAAAAATGATACTCCTTTATTCATGAATTATGAATACAAGAAGATAGCTCACGATAGTGGTGGCTATCATGAAAGTCACCCGCGCCCGAGTCTAAAATGATTCAAAAGTATAATTGGATAGTGATTGCGCGTAAGTGGAACTGTACACTTGTTTTGACCATGCAAAATTGTTTTTCCAGCGCACCTCTCCAACCCGAAACCGAGAGAACTGGACGACTAGGATCCAACTCTTTCACCATGGGCGTCAATTCAATTTCAGAAGATCGCAGTTGACCCCATCCTTCGCTAAGAACGCGATAAATCACGAGAAAAAAAATTGAGTTATCTTTCATGCGCCTTTGGCATGGGGGAATAATGAGACATGAACATACTTATACAATACCCATGTGACGATTGATGGAAAGCTTAGATGAGTGGTGATCATTAACTTTAACTGCCGGACAAACTCAGTTTGTTGCTCTGGTGTGGGCCATGGCAAATGTGGGTTCAGTGAGGGCATATCCTAAACCAGAGGAAAGAGGTCGGTCAGGCGAGGTTTAAGGCCAGGAATCTGGTGTTATTTGCTTACTTGCCAAACCAATAGGCCCATCCTATCACATGCATAATAGAAGAGGTCGGGTTCAATCTTGATATGTTTTCGAACCATATTGAAGCCTAGCTGCTTTAGAACCCTTAAATCATATTCCATCGCTTGCAAAGTTGGAGCGGTATAGAGACCTATCGTGACAACAAAACAAAGCAAAAAATATTAGTGAACCATTGTAAGACGGGTGGATGATCAGGGTGCGAACCATCCGGCCAAAAGCCCTGATCCAGTGTGCCCAACTGAAAAACAAATTCTCCATTGAGGAAGGGTCGCACGATTCCTTGGCTATCTTTTTTTTTCTCAATAGTCCGGAAACCAAGATAACTTTGAATAGCATCTTGTCCTAATTCTACTTGGAAATGATAAAGGTTGGGTTTTTGTGGGGACCACAACTGAGGGGAGGGTAAAGTGAAAGAGATGGGAGTGTTGGCAGTTCCTTGTAGTTGTTGGAGAGGGGCGCCCAGAGACCTAGGATAGAGAGCTGAATCCGAAGAACTTAGGGTGGGGCCGAGGACGATGATCTTCAACGGCGATTTTGAAGCTGTGTTGGAGGTGGAAACCTGTATCTTTACTAAAGGGATATATATATCAGGAATGCTATGTAGCACTATATAATGTGATGTGCGACAAAGACACTCACCACTTCCATCCGCATGAGCTGTGGTCTGGATATCGAGTATGTACTCCTTCGGAACTGGTTCAAGAAAGACCGTCTGCCAAATGCCACTACTGGGGGTATAGAATATGTGATCAGGTTTTAGAACTTGCTTTCCAACTGTGTGATGGATGAAGAATTATGGATGAATGTCAGCGTAGTTCCGGTTAACTTCACAAGAAGCAGAGAAGAAGAAAAAAGATAAAGTGACAAGTTTTTCGGATCCAATACGATTCCAGCCAAATAAAGAAGCTTACCAGGTATCAACGTGCCTTCGGAGTTCGTTGGGTCGTATACAAACACCAGCAACTCATTTTCTTGACCCGCCTGTTTGAGCGCGTCGGTTATGTCCAAAGTGAATTTAAAATATCCTCCTCTGTGGAAACCAACATTTTTTCCGTTGACGAACACGGTGGCTGTGGAGAATGAGCAATAATCATAATGAGGTTGGGAAGGCTTGTGAGCTATGGAGACATCCGATAAGGTCACTTCTGATACAGCGCGCGTCTTTTAATTACCTTCATAATCCACTGCACCAAAGTTCAATAAAACATTGTGACCCGACCACCCTTGAGGAACGACAAATGTTCTTCGATACCAACTGTACATGTGATTTTCCATTATACCACTGAGTCCACTTTCCATCGGAAAAGGGACGAGAATTTCACGAGACAACCCGCATCCGCCGAAGGGTGGATTTTTAATCTCTTGAGAATTGTTAGCTGGTTTAAATTGCCAAGGCCCGTTAAGGTTGAGCCAATCCCTTCTTCTGAGTAACGGTCGGGGATATTCGGGCCATGGTGATGATCCCACCTTTGCCGTCCAATCGGTCGTAAGAGGGGGAGTTTTGAGAGCATAGGGCGTCGGCGCTGGGCAATTCGAGGCTGCAGCAACAAACCGCACAACTAGGAAAGAGGGTATCAAGCTATGTATAAGGATCGACAGCGAAAACATCTTTCGATACGGATAGTGGAATAGAGCAGGATGAAGCGAGAGAAAAGCAGAATTAAAGCGGAAGACACAGAAAGACAGAATACTGCAATTCAAGGCGGCGTGTCACAGGGATTACGGAAGGGGGATGCTGCTGACCACTGCTGCGTACAGGGAGCGGATAGATGGTTTAGGAAGTGCTTATTATAAAAGTCCCACTGGTGGGTATATGCGACTCTTTCTGGATTTTCAAGTTTTGAGTGATGGCGATTTTTGCAGGGGGTGGGGCGAAGATGAGGGAATGCGGACTGTATATAGGCTCTGAATATGTATTCTTCCTCAGACAACAGCGCTTGTCCTATCAGAGCATGTATTTATCTGGCTGGTTGGAGGCTTTCCGGGTGTTACAGCCGAGTTCTATAGAGTCGTCCTGGCGATTATGATCAAAGCCGATCCTCATTTTCCAAAAAGATCAAGGGCTCGTCAAGTTGCACTTGCCATGACGCGCCTTACAGCGTGATCACTGCAGATGTGGCCGGCAAGGAGGTGCTTGAAGGCTAGGGGCAATCTCCGCTTGCTGCAACATGAATAAGAGACCCTAATTTGTTTTGTGAGTCGTGCAAGTCTTCTGATCACATCGAATCGCAGGAGGATCAGATTCCTCGTTGCGATCGTCTTTCTACTTTTTCGCGAGGATGCCATGAGGTTCACCCCATCGCCACCACCATGTCATTGCCCAAGGCAACTGACAAACGTGTGAGTCGGTCTGGCCTGTTTTCCGATCGGTCTGCCTCTAAGGACGCGAAGATTCTAGAGACCAGCAGACGATCAGATAGTCAATGACTCGTGAATCATGAAGATTCCGACACGTCGCATCAGGACATGGTACCTGTGGATCTGGTCGGCAGGCTAGCATGTACCACGATTCTGTGTCAAAGTCTAACCGACAGAGACCAAGCCGCAACATTGGGATCTATGTAGAAGAGGATTTGGTAGATAGCACCCGATGTTGGTTTTCAAGTTCGTGGTCTGACCTGGGATTTTCAGCTATATGGCCGAATTGTCGCAAATATTTATGTGATAACCCAAGCTCAAGGGTGCATGATGTGAAGTTGATCAACAAACTCGGCCAGTGAAAATGACCACTCGAACTTTAACCCTCAAGTTCAATTTCAATTTTTTCCCACTTCTTTTACATTTTCTTGCACTCATTTCTGCATTGTTCTTCCTTTTTTTTTTTTTTTTTTTTTTTGGAAGATACTTCCTATGTAGATTCTGCAAAATCATCACTGAATAAGAGAAGGAAAAAAAATCAGAAGAAATGTACTCTTTTACCTCTTTTCCAGGAACTGAAAGACTAACTCTCAACAACAATGTTCCAGTTTCCCTCTCAAGATCCCCACCTTGATTGACTAAAGCTCAACTCCCTGCCTGCTGCAAGACTTTCCCTATATATGGGGTTAATATTCCTTCTTCCTCTTCTTAAATCATCTCAATCAGTCAACCAGGAGTCACTCCAGCAACTCAATTCCTCATCATGATCATTCATTCAATTTCCAAGAAGCTTCCTGCCACCTGATCTCTTCCTAATTTGACATAAAATATTCCAAACTCACCCTTGGAACCATCACGTTTCCCTGATCCCACTGCCAGGCTCTTCAGATAGTAGGATTGTTGAAGCTGGAAGTGGAACTATTTGGGCTCCGCCTCCAGTATATTTGAAAGAGAAGCTGACAACCTTTAAATTTTCTTTCTTGTTTACCTTTTGGGACGCGCTTGATATTCACTATTGTGGAAAAAGAGGAGCCGGAGGTCCCATAGCTTGGTTACTCGGGACAAGAACAGGCCCTGTGGTGTCTGATGTTAAATAATGGAACAGCACGGAGGAGATTACAAAAAAAAAAAGGAACAGTTGTTGAGGTACATGATAATCCACTGTCCAAAGTGTCACTTTTTTAAAAAATAAAATAAAATAAAATACAGAAATACAAAGCAATCATGCTGTTGTTACACAGGTGGTGTCGTACTCACAGCCTGATCAGCATGACCTTGCCAAAAGAAACATCCAAAGTGCTGCATCAGAACTGCCATTCAATAATGTTATTATGCCAAGAGTAATAAAGACGCATGTTGTTACAAATGAAAGGAGTACAGGAACCAGTCACACAGGCTTTTTGTTCATTCAACTTTTGATGATGTGTTTTTTTTTGATACAAAGCAGAAGGGAAGGATTCATTATGATCTATTTATTTTTTCCTCGCTTTTTTTTCCTCATTGACCCCTCCCACTAGGGTATGATGGAGAATGACACTGCGTATAGACCCAAAGAGAAGAATGGCGATAAGCAAGAGGGAGGAGAACTGGGGGCGGTGTCATGGTTTGTCAGGAGCCACCGAGCTGTACGCGGGCAGGTCTTCAGAGTGGTGTGGTTGTGGTTGTGGCTGGTCATGCGTATGATGGTGAGGGGGCAGGAGAGTTCCGTGAGCAGGGCCGTTGGTGGTCATGGGGACGTACGGGCCGACCTCAGCGACGGTAGGCAGGGCGTGTTGGAGGGCAGCGGCTGGGGCCAGCGCAGACTGCTTCTCACTGTTGCCTCCTGCCTGATTGTTGCTGCCACTGGTGCCGTTCGGGAAGGTGGACGAGGGTCTCTTGGGAAGCTTCGGCGGCTGCGATGAGGGCAGCAACGCCGGCTGGTGGTTGATCGGCGCTGTCCCGGCCGTGCTAGTACTGGGCCTTGTCGTGTTAACATTGGAGGACGTCCCAGCATGCGATGCCCCGTGCGGATCGTTTGCTCCTTCCGCCAGCACGTGATGATGAGTTTCACCAAATAATCTGGAAGATAAGCAAACTCACAGTAAGGTGAAATCTCAAAAGGGAGTGTGAGATTGGGTAGTGAGTGAGAACAGAAGATTGAGGTGTAGTGGCTGCTGACCTAGTGTCGGTACGATGGAGTGATGATGAACCTTCCGAGATCTGGGCGGGACTGTCGAACTGAAAGTTGGCGAGATCATTGTTGGGTTTTGAGAACACGGGGCCGTTATAATCGTTGAGGATTTGAGAGGCGGCACCCTTGATCTGAGCGGTTCTGTGGTGGGCGGTGTAGGGAAGATGGGGGTGGTCAGGGTCGAGCTGGTCGAGCAGGAGGTCGCCGAACTGGCTGATGATCATCAGCTTGTCGCCCATCTCCCGGAGCGCTTGGAACTGAGTCCGGTACGAGCTCTGGATCAACCGGCGCTTGTGGTCCGGGATCATGGCTTCCGTCTCTTGCACCTTCTGTATCACCCCCGCCCGCTCCGCCGTCAGCGAGCTGATCTTCTCACTCGTCTCTGCTTTTGCTCGTCCGTCTTGCAGTAGTTTGTTGAGTTGGTTTTGAAGTGACTTTTCTCGATCGCGCTGTGCAGTTATAGTATGTACAAGTTTCAGGATCTAAGATGTTTCTAATCTAGTTTGAGAGTAGAGAACTGACCAGTTTAAGTAGCTCATTCTATGATGAATGAAACCAGAAAAAGAAGGATGAGATTGGAATATCATTATACATGAAATATAACATCATGAGTGGTTAATGTGAAGTATACCTCCAAGTTACGGATTTCCTTCAGATCGGATCTAGATGTCTCCATCTTTTGAGCGTACTGCTGTTGGAGGTCACCGAGTTGGTAGTTCATGTAAGCGAGTCTATCTCCGACGTCTTTGAGGGCGTGGTCGGGTTCATCGCAGGCCCAGAGATAGAGTTGTTTGGAGAGCATGTGTGAGTCTCTGGCGAGTCCCTCTGAGTCAATGACGAGGCTCTTCTGGGCCTTGATGAGCAGCTGTAGCTTGAGTGTTTCGGCCCTGCATGTATATATTGATATGAGCTTCATATGTATTTTTGTATTTTACATGTTTATTATAGAGATGCTGACGCTTGTCGTGGGTCGTAGGTTGCCTGGAACTGCCTTAGGTTGTTGATATTAGTAATCTCGGTGATCTGGTTGAATACGCTTCCGAGCATGGCCCTCTTCGAGTGGGGTACCTTACTTGTGGATGTGTTTGCGTTGGGCATGGTTGAATGAACTCTTCTCAAGTATTTATTTTAAATAATTACTTTTTACATTACAAAATCATATTTAATTATTTATGTACATAGAACTGCAGTTGGCTTATGTCATCCTGTCTCATTTCAGCCTCGTATAAGTGCATACTGATCATGGGTTTATGTACATAACTCACTCCACATGTATATTGATTTAAATATGTATATCACGCCAATTCATGTACATAAAAGCATTACATAATGCTGAACACCAAAATTAGATCATCACTAGTACTTCTCATTCGAACTCATCACTTAGTAGTAGTACAACCACTCAAAATCGGATTAAGGAACTTATACTCCACTGCCAGCACACACACACCACCAGTCATGCCAGAAGCAAAACTACCACAGACCGAGCAGGAATGGAAACTCAAACTAGACCCAGAGCAATTCAGAATACTAAGGTCTGCCCACTCACAACACACTGAAATCAAAGTCACGAAACTAATTATTGATGAAAAACAAAAAAAACAAAACAAAAAATGATCTTCCATACATATAGGAAAAAGGGGACCGAAATGCCGGGCACCGGCGAATACAACAAACACCAGCCAGACCATGGCATTTATGAATGTGCAGGGTGTGCTGCACCACTGTGTGAGTCTCAAGGCACATCTTATTACCATCCATGCTCAGAATACTAAAAAAAAAAAAAAAAAAAAAACCCCGTCATTCAGACCGTTATGACCACAAGGTGATCTCATCATAAAACTCACCTATGGCTCACTCAACGGATTGAACTAATGTTGAATTCTCATCTGCGGCGCGAATGATAATTGTAGTTCGAAAGTGGGTGTGGCTGGCCTGGTGAGTTCTAAGAGTTCTAAAAGCAACCCAAAATAGCACATAAAAAAAAAGAGGATGGAATCTGAAGACCAATCAAAAACATACATAACATCTTAATCTCTCATTCTTTTCTGTAGCGTTCTTTGATGCTTTTCCAGGAGCGGTCAGTCGCCACGAAGACGTAAGTTTAAGGCAAGAGATCAAAAAAAAAAAAAAAAAACAGGTTGGGTCCTGCAGGCGGAGACTGATCAAGGTGGTTTTGGTTGATCGATGGGTCGTGCACTGGGTGGGTGCAGCGAAGCCTGGGTAGGATCCGCACGGAAATCACGTGCACCAACTGCGGCGGTCACTTGGGTCATGTGTTCAAGGGTGAAGGATACGGCCATCCAACCGATGAAAGACGTGCGTCTCTTGCCTTGAAGTTGATAGTACTTGATGTATCATCTCACATAACAATGCACTCTCCGCCTGATCTGAATGTTCTGCCGTGATTTTTTTTTTTTTTTTTTTTAGATTGTGTGAACTCGGTAGGTTGCTCAAGTCACATTATTTTTCTGTTCTCTCTCATTAGAAAAATCAACTCAAGTTTTCTTTTCCCCCGGTTGACTTTGTTTCATCCCAATATAGATCAGTATCAAATTCAACGACTCGGCGCCTGCGGAAGACAAGATCAACAACAAGTAACATTCAATCCACAGATCAGAGGGATTCAGGTCAACGCTTTGACACTAAATCAACTGGAATGTATGGCTATTGTCATTCTTCTCTGCTCCTGATACATCAACATTTTTTTAGCTTATATATAATACAAGTAACATGTCTCAATGACACAAGGATATTCATCTCTTAAGAAGTACCATCGGAAGGTATGATCCGCACAACATACAAGATTTCCGTGCATGGACATCTCACTAGAATTTCCAAGAGTTCTTGATCGCCCATGTACATACCACTCCCCGTTACAAATTATAAATGTATCTTTCTCCTAGGTCGCGTGCCAAGCTATCAGCCAACCCCCATCGTGTACTAATCGTCCAATATGTACCTTGATCATTTCAACTCCTCTCTCGCTGTTTGAGAGATTCCTATGGTTTCGCTTGGACTCTTCTCCAGCCTGCGGAGTCCTCATATCATATCCATTCAAGATTATATGTACCTCACAAGTATATAATTCGGGGGAACAGTAGCTTTTCAGTCAGGCCTTTTTGATTCCGCTTTACATAACTCCATTCCATTCCCGCAAGAGAGAAAGAAACACTCCCTGCGCACATTTATACATACGTGAAGAAAGACAGAGCGTGGCATCCATGGAGAACCCGATAGAAGAGGTAAGATTTCTCATGGCTTATATCAGATGTTAGGCAATCCATGCATTCCTTCAATCTATTATTCCCGGATCTTCCTTGATCACTTTGTGAAGAAGAAGCCCCAATTTCTTTGGCGGTGTGCACAACTAACAATTGAAAATGGCAGCTCGAACACGTTGTGCGCTCGTTGCTCGAAGTCGAACACACCTCTGAAGTGTTTGCAAACATAGATAAGTGAATCTCTTCCGCCCTGTCATTATCCTCATCATCATCATCATCATCATCATCATCATCATGCCATATCTTGAGTGGCTTCTGCAAGCAATGTATAAGCCAGCTGGCCACACAGTTCCCTCTGTCCACCTCACGCGAGGTTTTTTCTTTTTCGTTCTTTGGGTGGAGATTGCCGGTCGCTAATGTGTCCCGTTCTACTATATAGATACTTCACGGAGGACGCACAGATACTTTACTTCAATCTCTCCCAAATATACACCCGCAACGGCCGGGAAAACCTGAAGGCGGCGTACCAAGTCTCGTACGTCCAATTTCTCAAAAGAAGGAGGGGGGTGGGGCAATAAAAATGGAAGCGATTTGGGAATATATATTGGAGAGGAGAAGTTATTTTTTTGTTGTTATCCCCTCGTTTCTCGAGTAGACGAGCATTAGGCTTCGGCATCAAGATCACTATGCATGCCGTCATGGTGAACAAGGAGCAGACACAAGCCACCCTAGGTAAGACTCGGACGACACAAAATGGAAAATTTTCATCGTAATCTTTCATAACAACATCATTGTTAAATCAAAAAAAATTGGTAGACCTTACTCAGTCGGTGCGGGTTCGGTTGATGCCTATCGACTCGGTTAACGTGGTGTGCAACTTTATCGTCCGGTTGGGTCTGCGCAAAAGCGCACAAGACAACAAGTACCGAATTTATCTGTCAGTATTGACGACATGGCTTGACTTATCAGGGATGATTCTACTGACACATCTACATTCATCCATTTCTCCTGCAATCAAACCTCACATATCCACAAACAAACAAACACGCACACAAAATCCAGTCAAGACGATAACTTCCCAACTGATCTGACGCAGTCCGGCCTCCCTCTCCCAAGATTCATCCTGGTAACTAGCGACCTCATCAAGGCCTTCATCTGGCTGTTTGTTGTGGCATGGGGCCGCTTTTTTATGCTGCTGGGAATCTTTTGAATGTGTCATGTACTTGCATTGGTGCTGTCTCCTGGTATCGTTATGAACTCTTTCTTTCTGGGGAAGTCTTCTAAGCATTAACATTCTAACACATACGACTTGCATTTTTTCAATTTCTGGGGTAAATCATACCATATCTACATTGTCCTGATTTATGAAAGTTATATAGAGGAATTCATCATACGCACCCAGATGGACCTGGATAAATTATTATATTGCAGTTCCACATGCTTCAATCAAAGAATCTCTTCTGGGCAATTACAGAGTGAGGTGACTGAAATCACGTAGGAGGTTACAAACAACAAACGCTAACCAGTGATAGAGAAAGTTATCCCCTGAGATAAAAACATAGCTCTTACACAGCAATTTATGAATCCACGTTTACTATAACACTAACCTAGAACTTGAGGAGGATCATTCAACTTGTTGCTAATAGTAAAGCGTGGGAGAAATGAAGAGAATATAGATGAAGGGAAAGACAAAAGAAAGACAGAAATTCGAATGTCTCATTATTACCTAGGATGAGAAGAAGTTTACAATATGGCCTGAGCAGGTGGGAATGGCTCTGGAGCCAACAGAAGAATAATGCATCTTGAGGAATTGATTAATTGAGGGAGTCATCATTTAATTGTAGATCATCTTGCTTTTGGGAATGTCCAGTAGTTCTGCATGGTTGGTTTATTCAGACGAGATGAGAATCCGTCGGAGTGATCCACAAAGTCTGAAGCGTTTCGAGCCAGTGTCCAGCATGCAGTAGGGGAGCCTCAAGATGATCGGAGGTGAGCATGTTTAAGGTGTCCTTTTCCTTTCAGTCAGAAAACATCAACTGCCTATCCTTCGTGACTTTTCTGATGAGAAATGGTCATTCATATCTTGTAATGATTGGCCACCCCTTAAACTCAAGTTTTCTCGGAGCGTGTATCGCGATGCGGGTCTAAAAACTTTGTTATAATATGGAATGTGAGTGATGACTCCCAAACCAGGAGAACTAGCTCTACATATACTCCCAAACCCCTATATATAATTATCCTGTGTGGTATGAATGATCATCCCAAGATAACGCCGCCTCAGTATATTAATACGTGAAAGCGTCCATTCCTTGCTCATTGCGCCAGCCTAATATATCTATCACACAAAAAACTATCTTGCATTTCATCCACAAGAGAGTTTGGATCAAGGTATTTGTGAGGAGAATTTGTTATCGTTTTTTTTTTTTTTTTTTTTTGATTCTTTGCACAATTGCAAAAGGAAAACAGAATGGAAAATCCAATTGAAGAGGTAACAACACTTCGCCGTATATGATACTCAGTTCCTACAATTTTCTTCTTTTCAATGTTGACAAAAAAGTTCATTATACAAAAGTTTTTTTTCTGAATATAGCTAGCTTGTGTCGTTCTTTCGGTGACGGAACCGCCCACTGCTGAAATTTTTCGAAATATCGACCGGTGAGTTTGTAAAACATGCGAAAAAAAGAACGACAAAAACGCGTCTTTGTAAAGTTATCAACAGGAAAATTAAACCGATTTGTTTCTTTATAACTTTATAAGTTACTTCACCGAAGATGTAGCAATATATTATCCATTTTTCAATCAAATTTACAATCGCAACGGACGTGAAAATCTCAAAGCGGTATACCAATGGAGGTAAGAAGAAGCCGTTTGAACTGCATCGCTATGCTATACATCTTATAGAGAAGCTTTTCAGTCTGATTGATCAAAGTAATACTTATTGATTGCAATGATTTACTCCAATTTGATTGTAGACAAACCTTCAGCTACGACAACAAAATTGAATTCAACGCAGTAATGGTCAACAAAGATCAGACTCAAGCGACAATAGGTCAGGAATAGCAAATTGTAGTGTAAACAGTAAGAGATTGATGAAATGTGGATTCGTTTTTACCGTCTGCTAATCCAGATCTCTATCAAACAATCATGTTTCGACTCTTGCCCATTAAAGCATTCAATGCAAGACTGAACTACATCGTTCGATTAGGCTTAAGAAAATGCGAGGATGGTAAATACCGGATCTACCGGTCAGTTGCTCTTCCTTTTCTCCTCCTTCATTTCTTCTCTTCAGTCTTTAAGCTCATCAGCATGCAAAAGACGCTTTCTAATTTCTAACCTCTTTGTACATTCATGGCCGCGAAATATACATCTTGGATACGCTCAAAGTCAACAAGATAATTTGCCAACTGATATTACTCAGTCTGGTTTCCCTTTGCCTCGGTTTATCAGAATTATAAACGATGTCACAAAAGCGCTCGCGTGGCTGTATGTTATATTTATTGGACACATATTGATGCTCTTGGGGATTTTTTGATATCAAAAAAATTCTCGATTCTCATGAATGTCTTCTTGAGGATTTTTTTTTCTGGAAAGTTGGAATGACATTGTGGCGCCCACCTACGCGATGTAAATTCTCTTTCAAGATCTTGGATGACTTGACTGGATTAGTCCAGATGCTTAATTGAGCGCTTGCACGCTGACCAAAAAGAAACAAGATTTTTCGTCGATTTAAAGACACCAGATGTTCCGGCATTGGGCGTGCTGAAAAGAGAAAGAAGTGAAGAAGTAACATTTGAAGGAAACAGATAGAAACTGATCCTTCAAAGACTACAGATATTGGAGTAATCACAGAAAGTGATGTAATGATGGGGAAAGATCAAACATAAAAAAATGGAGAAGTAATTTGAGAGGTGGAGATTTTTTGAACATATATCTCAGAATGTGGTTTAAATGATCTCACTGATTTTTGAGAAATTTAATTGGGAGTTGAGATATTGGAGGACTTCAATTTTTTTATGATTCACAGATCTCTAGATGATGCATATTCCAAACTCTGATTGAAAGTGTATCATTTTTTTGGTAAGTATACAATCAGGGTCAATAGATCACTAAGGGGGTCTCAAAGGGCATTTTTATACAGGTCAAGATTAAAACCCACAGCTGAGTGGAATGATTCCCAGGATGTCAAGCGGAAAGGTGTAGTTTCCTGTGCACAAATTGTTCTGGAAGGAATAACTCGTTAAGTCACATTCCATTTCAATGCGTAAAATCAAGAGAGCCGTGGCCAATGTCTTTATCATTGTAAAATGTGAGAGGTATCAAGCTGAAGTGAGTCTTAGAATAGTGAACGAGAACTACTAAAACAGACGCGCTGGAACAAGAGGAATACATCAAAACTATAACTAGAAAATACCCAAGAGGGCACATAGACTATTAAGAGAACAAGAACGTAATTCCGGACCCGACTTTTACAAATACAGCACTGGTATAGAAGATAAGGATTGAAGAGCCGTTGGGGAAACTGAAAAACTATCAAAGTCGGGCGCAAGTCTTGTCTGGGGCAAGATAGAAACCTTCTTCGCATTCAACTGCAAATTAGACATAAATGGTAAAAATGAACTCAGCATTATTCGGAAAGTAGGTATGCGCTCCATGATGCAATCAATAACTCACAAGCAATACATTGACCTCGGGAGCATCCTGGGCTCTTAATCCCAACTACTGCATTGCAGTTCACTCCATCTCCGGTTGTCGAACAGCCACCACAGTGTCTAAAGGGCGAGAAAGACAGTGTTGTGAGCATAACTTGATGATTTAGCATGATTATATTGACTCACTCTAACTCCTCTTGGGTGCTGACGCATTCGTAGCCTTGCGAGGTGGAAAAGGCGCTAATAGGGCAAGCTAAGATGCGATAGATACGAAATCAGCTGCAAGCGCGGATCATAAACTCCATATACTGATTACTCACCATCAAGTCCAGTGGGGCAGTGACCAGGGGCACTTATCTCTCGTTTTGGAAGCTTCGCTAAGCCACTCGGAGTGCTGTTGGCGGCGACGCAGCGATTGGCTATGGCGTGTGGGGTTGTTTCAAGCGATTATCAAAAAGAGATGAAAAATGCGAGAAGTATGAAAAGCAGCTTACGGCAGAGTTGGCAATAACGCGGAGCGCTGGGTCCTTGTAATGACAGTTGAGCCACGAGTTTCGCAATGGCATCGCATTTAGGTGTCAATTGCTTCGGGGTAAGGGTGCAAGTATGCGATACGCGATCGAATGTTTGGCGGCTGCAAACTAATTGAGCGCGCTTTCAGTCAACAATAGGCGCGACGAAGAATAAGAATGAATCTAATAAGCCAAAGGCTAACCATCGGAGGTACAGGCTTGCTGACATGCCCACGCTGTGGTCGATACACGAGCAATGTCCGCCAATTGAGACTTGAGAAGAGTAAGATCAAGTCAAAAATTAATTTTATGAGAGCTGTCTCAACAAAAAAAAAAAAAAAGATGACCAGGCTGATGGATGGGGACTTACGGCTAGATAGGCTTGAACTACCGCCAACTCAGTCACCGAAATACCTCTTGATGAGATGCTAGCGGCTAAGTTTGCAGTTGCAAAAACATTGACAGTTGCGATGCCTAGGAGTTTAACTGATAAATCAATACAAATATCGACTTGAAGATTTAAGCCGGCGGAAAGAACCTGGCCGAGAATAGGCAGGACGGGTAAGGAGCGGACAACACGCGTGCTGTTGTTACGTTTACTGATGAGGGGGATTCGTGTCGTCTTCTTTGACTTAAGAAGCGAAGTAGAGCGGATTGTGGCCGCAGTGGACAAGGCACCAGCAGCGGTACCCTGGATTGAGGAAGGTGAAGCAGCACCAAGGCTGGCTGTAAGAAGCAATACGAGGAGCGATAGTCGGGCGAACATTTTGTTATGTAGAGAGTGTCGGTGGTATGATCTGGTATCAAGTGACAGTGTCGTACTGGAGGTATATTCGAGGTGACTTTAGGTGCTGAAGAAAGGAGTTAACCACAAGTCAAAAGCTGATTATCAGTATGGAATCAAATGAAAAACTGAAGGAAGATTGGTTTTGTGAAGATCTTACGCTCCAAACCGCCTTGCTTTTATATGCGCGCCAGCTTTTGCACGGAGCCTACTGAGAGACGTTGGGTCTCCAAGTAGCAGGGATCAGGGCGACATAATGCTCTGCTCATGATCAAAAGTGCTGTAGATAGCATCAGGGACGGCATGGAGCCAATTCGCATAACCAGGATATCAATGGATGGTGAAGACTCATGGCATACAAGCTCACCCAGATTCAAAAGTTATCTGACGCCCGGGATTAAAAGGAAAGTTGGATTGTAGACTACAATCCATTCAATTGTGTAACTGTTCCAAGAGAAGAGAACCTATTACAACCTTCTTCCCTGCCAAGACCACATCAACATATTTATGTCGTTGGTAATAGCTAACTTTGTGCCAGACACTGTTCCTACAATGTGCATTAGCTTGTCGACTGGGAAAGACTGGGAATCGGATGAATAAAGATGAATAATAATATACAACGGCACACAAATGGGACCGAGTGAGGAAAATGCAGTGATGGATGTATTCCCACTTTGATGATCAACCGGTACTGAGAATCATCATACACGAAAAAGTTCTTCAAATTCATCAAGGCGCAATTTACTTTCCAGCCTCCTCCGAACGCTGATCCTTTCCAGAATGGATCAATTTTGTCCCTTCTCGCGCGGAGTGCTAAGACCTGAAAGCTGTCAGTGTTACATATATGTTATGGAAGGTTATGGACACCAAAGCTCCCACCAGTGCTCACCACAGCTCGCCACTGAACCACTGACCAGTGACCACCCGGGCATTGTGATAAGCAGCCGCGGGAATTTCTCGACGTGAACATATTGATTTATGTCATGAAAGACATATTTTAGGACCCAGGAAACCCCCTACAGAGGTGGGTAACGTAAAATCCCAGATTTTGGCGAGATTCATACATCGGGGGGCTTCGGGGAATGGCTTTTTTTGGCCAATTCATACATTTTCGTGCGTATGCTTAAGGCAAAATGCCACCGGGAACCCGAAACCCCCCGTATAACGGCCGGGTTTATAGGGTTTTTAGCGGATTTAACTGAATTTCATTGGAAATTCATACATTTTTGCCACATTTGGTGTGTACCCTTTTGGTTTTGTAACCCCATTCATACAAATTTCGTGCGTATCATTTTGCCATTTTTTCCAAAAATTCATACATTTAGGTTACCCACCTACTTCGGGGGTTTCCTGGGTCCTCATATTTTTCTTGCAAATGACATGTCATTGCGAACCTCCGTTGTTGAAACTTGATGTGCGAATGTGACACACTGCAGGGCTCACGAGAGTTTCTCGGTTCCGAGACTGGGTGGAGTCGATGTGAAGTCTTTTCTCAAAAATGCACAAAATGTCTACCGCCCATTTATTTTCAGATATTTATAGTAGACTCAATCCTTTCTTATCCGACTCCATCGGATTCGGGTTATCTTTACCCCTTCCGATTTCTCGACCCTTTTACAATACATATTATTCTTGAGCTTGGCATTTCATCCGTGATTTCTTGTTTTCCGGCTTGTTTTTTCCTGCCGGGGAGGGTACGTAACTCTGATGAATGATAATCTGCGCCGGTCCTTGAACAAGGACACTTTGAGTAGGGTTCCGCCTGGTGTCAATCCCTTCACATTCTTCATCAGCCTAATCACTCCTACCTTATCTTACTCGCTGTCGTCCAACTCGGCCCGAGTTCTCTTGTGGGTCTGTTTTGCCCTTCACTGGCTGGTCGCGATTTTCTGTCTGGTCGTTTTGGGATTGCTCTACCAACGTGGAGCCAAACAATTCCTATGGCTGGTCAGGAGGCTCTACATTGAGGATAGGAATGAAAAATACGGTCTGTCTGTTATAATTCGAATACTACTAGGATATGTATGCTGCATACTTACTCACATACGCACTTACAGCCCCTCTACTCTTCACCAATGCCGGTGCTTTAATTCCCCTCACACAGTGTATGGGGTCTCTGTCCGCACAATGCTTCATCCTCCTGACACTCAAGAACGTACAAGCCAAGCTTAAACACTCCGATCACCATCTCGTAATGGCTATGTAAGCGGTCGCCATGTACCCATGCAGCTTTTCCATTACCTAGTTCTGCTTGGCAAAATCAAAGGATCAGGATGTCTCGCGTTTCGCCAACATTAACATTTCGCACGCAATTTGGGCGATACAATTGTCCCAGGATGGCTATCATGTTTGCATGCGAAGTTCTTTCCTACTGGATACTCACACATTGCTTTTTGGTCGCCATGTGAGTCGATTGGCTCTATGATAAAAGAATCCTGACCTTTGAAAGCTGACCAGAATTGGGAATATAACATTCAGCTACTCTTCCTATCCGAATTGTAATCAAGAAGGGGATAAGAGATGGACGCCATCACCGAACTTAGTCAATGCTGTGTCTCTCGGTTTTCCTATTGTCTTGATCATCGTGTGTACTACTGTTTTTGCATTATTCTCCGCAATCTTGGACCCATTTCTATCTGGGGTGGTCGACATCATGGCCACTTTACGGGAAGGCGCCTCCATTTGGGACCGACTGAGATTTCCATCTACCTCCCCCGAAGAAAAATACCACCTTGGAACCAATCTAACTCAAGTCATATCGCGGGCAGAGAGAATTGGCCAACGCCTTGAGACTGACTTGCGACTTTCAATGAAGGCTTCGTTATTTCTCCAGTGGGCAATGTTGGGACTGATTTGCATAGCTGCACTGGTACGTACATTTCTTCTTCCCTTGATGAGAGCTGAGGCATATATATCCGTCAGGTGGTAGCAAGTTCTTTCATTATTACTGACACAAACATGTGAAATTTACTCGCAGGCCTTCGTCCTGGTGTTTGGTAAATTAGGTCAAAGATTTCATGAACAGGCACGTCAATCATCGACTTCGCCCCTGAGCCAATCAAGTCCCATCCAGCTACATCGCTGGTCTAGCGAACGCGATTCCTCAAGGATAATCTCGCAGAAACCTATATATAGACATCGAACCTTGATCGATACTATTAGATCAAACCGAAAATTTCGTATGTTCATCATCGGTTCTGAATAATCAGTGTAGATTTTCTTTTCTAGTCAGTGTAGAATGAACTGACCAAACTTGAGCGATTTGACAAATACGTTCAGTCTATCTGATTATGAGGGCCCTGTTTATCTTCATCGCAATGCTTACCACTCTGAGCACCTTGATCTTGGGGATTGCGTGTAACGACCAATATCTCTCAAAGTGAGTTATTCCCGGAAAAGTCCTGAAACATTTGAAGAATTGACTAAATCGAGTCAATTCATTGCACATTCTTTAGTCCCGAATTGCGTGGAGCTTTAACGTGGTTATCCACTGCTTCTGGAACCTGGTCAGCTTTCCCAATTTCCTGGCATTGTGTGCGTGATCACCAAATTTCACTTCACTGTTTTTTGGCCCAATGATCACCTACCCAAATCTGATCGGCCGTTATATTCTGTCAATCACTACATAGTGGATGTTATACAAGGATGAGACAGGAGGAAACCTGCTTACTTCCTCCATATCGGAGCCGAAAGAGGTGGCTCTGAAAGTTTATAAAAGCCATGATCCCCCTCAGCAGTCTTCCGAACCTATACTGGAACAAATCACGATTGAACGGGATTTTCAGAATGGCAATCCCCTGAATTTCTCTCAAGCGTTAAAAGTTTCACCCAGCGCCCAGGGCAGTCTTGCAGACTCCTCCAGAAATTTCTCATCCTGAGAAATCTTTTTACTTCATTTTTCTTTAATTATCCCATGCCTAAATCATCGATGCGATCCTGGAGTAGATCATTCATTAAATTCGTGAGGAGGCTAATTCTCTCCTTTTTTTTTCTTTTTCTTTTGCATTAAACAAGTGAAAGTGGAGTCATTAATTAGCATCTGTCATAATAATCCTTGAATGTGAAAATGAAAGTTGTTTGTTAAAATTACGCGAAGTCTTTTCAGATGATCCTAACATCTCAAAAATCATATAATTGTTTTGCTTTTTTTGTAAGAACATACAAAATATCTTGGAATCCATTGAATTGGCAGCTATGAATATAAACTCCCCTGGCTACGTAGAACTGTTGTTCCAACTGACGCGAGATGGAACGCTTCATCCCGGAAAAACGTCAAAACAATTTGTATCATTTAATCTTTAACAAATGAAGTGACTTGACTGGATAAAATGACACGACTTTTTTTTAGAAAGCGTCAATCCCGGATGAGCTTAACTCAGCCTCTCGATGGAAGCCTCCGCCAGGCGAGGGATCCATCAGGGACTTGTGTTTCGAATCCCGGATCAGTGGGCTTTTGGTTATAAAAGGTTTACTAGTGTGTCCCGTTTGAAGAAAGTCGCATCTGAAAGTATAAATAATTTGGCGCGCGCTGGCATTCCGTTGGGGGCTCCGATGGACATGCATAATGGTTTTGCATCAGCGCACCAGCGCAGAGTTGGCTGAACTCGGCCGTCGGGGGCTTCGCTCAAGTTCTCCTTCCGACAACCACCACGTCGACTGTGGATTCTTGATACATAAGAAACCATCTACATATCTCCTCAAGAATGTCAGACAGAAAGCGCAAGTGGGACAGTGGCCCGGACGGGAGCCCAAGCACGAAGGCCAAGCATGACGCATCCCCTGCGACCAACCCAACGGAAACGACTCCGGACACCAACGGGGCGGCTGACGCAGCTGGTAAGTCATCCGCATGACCTGCTTCTTTTTTTTCAAAAAAGGAAGAAAAGACGCTCATACTCACTGGCCTCGAAATTATTATAGCCGCCATTGCTGCTCGGATCGCTGCCCAGTACGCCCCTCCTCCGCCCAAAGTGAAATCCAGCGAACCACCCAAGTACGAGAAAGACAAGCGTAAATATCACCGTTCACCGTGCCATTTCTATCGCTTTTCTTTGGAATCAAAGTTGCCACCCGATCATCCTATCACCACTACTAGGTTTTGAACCCCTTTGGATACTGATCCTCACCCCATCTCTCGTTGCAGCCGAAGTGAACGACCCCGAATTTGTTAAAGATATCGATATCAACGACCAGCGGAACCGCTATCTGCTCACCAAAGGACCCACTCAAGCTGAAGTAAATAAACGACTTTTCTCCTCTCATGATGCACTCAATTATATTGACCTATCCTTCTTTCGTCTCAGATTCAAGCAGAAACTGGCTGCTCTGTTACTACCAAAGGTCAATGGTGAGTATCTCCTTTTTTTTTTTTTTTTTGTGATGATGCGAGCATTGATCATAACTAAAATGACTCTGATTCCTTAACCCGCAGGTACCCTGACCGGACAAAAGCCCTCGATCGTGATCCCCCATTATATCTACACCTGACAGCCACCAGTCAAGAAATTTTGGATAAAGGAATTGCCAAGGTTAACGAGCTGATTGAGCAAGATCTAGGCCCACTTACCGAAGCGCCGTCAGCTGAATTTGGGAAGCGCTGCCTTTTATTTCGTCACCATGTTGATATAAAATATTTTTTATGAACCCGCAGGTTTGTTCATCAGCGGAGAGAACGACGTGAACCGAGAGAGCGCCAGAAATGGCCGGAACATAAGCTCGAGATCGGTCTAGAGAATCTGCGCAATTTCAATGTTCGCGCAAAAGTGGTTGGGCCAGGAGTGAGCTGCCTTTCATTTTTTTTTTTTTTTTTTTTTTTTTTGATCACCACACGTGGCACCATCGTTTTTAATAACTCCTGCAAGTATTTTATCTCTCTAGGGGATGTTTGTAAAATATATCCAAAGCGAAACTGGATCGAGAGTTCAAATCAAGGGAGTCGGGTCTGGCTTTTACGAGAACGATACAGGAGCAGAATCCACTGAACCCATGCATATCAATATCACGTGAGTTGAGACTAGACCTGAAACTCGCAATCGATCGGGTGTCAGACGTGTTTTTTTGTAGAGTGCTTAGTTGGGATAACTGTCCTGCCGTTCAGCGGTCCAGATGATACGCAGAACATCAAAGCCAAGGAGCTAGCTGAAGACTTACTGGAAACAGTGAAAGAGAAGTGGGCCGAAGCCAAGGCGGTGAACGATCAAGCTCAGGCACAGTATAACACACCCATGGTCAATCAACCTATGTATATGGGGTTCGGAGGTGTCCCGGGTCAAGGCCAGGTACCAGGGATGATGGGAGTGAGTCTTTTTCCAGTCGAAATCATCATTCATTGGTAGGTCTTATCCTGATCACTGACCCCCCTTTCTGTTCAACCTTGTAGCAAATGCCCCCGCAGTATGGTCAGCCTCCTTTGCCTACCACCGGGGATGCCCCTCCGCCCCCCTCGAGTGACGCTCCCCCATTACCTACTGGTGACGCGCCGGCTCCTCCTGGTGGACAGCCTGGGGCGGCTACTCCTGCGGGGACCGCTCCTGGAGCGACTGGGCAGGATTATTCTGCATACTACGCACAGTACTACGCCCAGCAAGCGCAAACGATGACAGCCGAGCAAAGGGCTTACTACAACTCGTTCGTTTTGTTCCTCCCTCCCCCCTCTTGACTAGTGTTGATTGTGGGAGCTGATGTGTTGAATGGATAACTTGCACACACGAATACGTGATTTTTTTTTTTTTTTTTGTTCTGCTGCCTGATCAGACCTGAATATATCGCCTGGTATCAGCAATATCTACAATATCAACAACAAGCGCAAGCCACCGGTAGTGTCAACCCCATAGCTGCGTTACAACAACAACAACAACAACAGCCATCATCCATGTTGGCGACACCATCGCAGCCGCCCCTCCCCTCCTCAGCTCCGCCTCCACCCAATCAGCCCCCTGCTCCGCCACCCCCCAGCGAGGACGTGGCCCCTCCCCCACCGCCGGAACCGGCCCCAGAGCCTCCTCCATCCTAGATCTACAAACCCTTGTGTCTTTTTTTTCTTTTTTTCTGCTCATCATCATGTCATGTGGGCATTGGACATTTTTTGTTTGTTTGTTTGATGCGGTGTTTTTTTTTTTTTCTTTTTTTTTTTTTTTTTTCTTTCTGTGCCCTTTCTTTTTGTGTCTCCTGAAATAACAAGATGGCTCTCTGATGTGAGTTCTTTGAGGGTGTGAGTGAGACTGCTTGGTTTAATATGTTGGGTTGGTTTGATATGTTTTTATAGGAAGGTGAAGACTTTAATCTCTCAGCTCACGCCGCTGGAAGTTTAGAGCATCTCCAACGGAGCTGCCATCGCGCGACCTGGAGTGAACTTTGGCGGCCCGCAAGGTGTAGTTGTCCTCCAGCGGAGCCGCAACAGAAGCTGCCAACGATGGCGGGGGTGGACCAATCCCGCCTTCGGCTGCTACCTTCGGCAGCTTTGCCCGCCAGAGATCCACCCCCGCCATCAATCGACAGTCCATAAATTGGACAAGTGTGACACATCGGTGACACTTTGGGACATCTGCTTGCAGCCCGCCAAAGCCAGGCCGATCCACCCCCCGACCGTTGGAGATGCTCTAAGTTACAAAGCTATACAGTTGTATACTTTGATGAGTTCAGGGGGCTGTCGGGGATCCCCGTGGGTTGCTCACAGTCAATCAATCAGTATGGTCAGTTTTCTCTTTTGTCGTTGGATTGATTTTCTTTTTCTTTTTCTTTTTCCGAAAATATACAAATGAAACAGAATAGATTCTCACTATCACTTTTATATTCAGTGGGATGGTTGCTACTACTTAAAACTATCAGTAGTCAACCACTTCAGAAGAGCTTCACATCATGTCTAACTCAACATCTCAACAGTCTAGCACCAAATGAACAACTCATCCAACCGAGTAGAGTATGGACACAACTACAAGAATATAATAATACTCTTAGAATCACTCTCATCGCTAACGTAAACACTCAAAGCACTGGATACTCATCTCAGACTAACTTCCTGGGTGGGTAAAGTCAACTACATCATAATACTAAAAACTATACAAAGGAAACTCGAAAAGCTAACTAACTCTAACTTATAACTCAACTCTCACCCTCGTTTTCTATTAGCCACCCTCATAAGCGAAACTTCACTACTCAACTTCCAGCTCTTCTCAAACCAATCAGCACTCTGTAACTCAATCAGAACATCAAACTACTCGACTACGAATCCTAATACCACCGAATCAGGCTGCCCATACGGACCTGGTGAAATCGCACTAGGAGTACAACTACCACTGAACTACCATCCACAAGCACATCCATTCACAACACTCTCCACTCAACTACAACTACTCGACACCTCCACCCCCGCACTCACACTCGCATGCATCCAGATCGATACCACCCCATACTACAACTCACCCAAAACCAGGCAGTACAACACTCTCATCAAATGGCTCCCCATCGCTCTCCTCATCAGTTATCTGATCGTATCCTACACCGCAAGAATATGGGCCACCATCCTATCTGAACAACTGAACCGAGAAGCACAACTAGCAGCCACCAACCTACAGCAGTCAGCCACTTCTCCTACTGTAACCCCATCATCATCATCATCATCACCATCATCCCCACTCAGCCAAGTCTGGTGGCTCGTTTGGGCGGGGCAAGGATTACTCATCTCGGGCGCACTCCTCCGATTCTCAACCCCTAATCTGCGTGATTTGCTCAACCACATCCAGTTCATCACTCTGCTCGGCCTCTTCTCAGTCCAATGGCCCGAATTCATCTACCCCGTACTCACCCAATCTGCGTGGAGTACTCTCATCTTCAACACCACCCTCATTCGTACCAAATATCCTAACAGCAGCAGCAGCAGCAGCTCCTCCTCCTCTTCTTTGTTACCCCCTAATCCACTCAACACTCCACCTTACGAACCCCCTCAAGCATTTGTCTCACAATTCGATAATCCTACTAGCCCGCTTTACCTCAATCGCAGCTTACCCAACGTGCTCCTGAACTATCCAGACGATCTCCCTCAAGGTATCCCCCGCTGGGCAACCACCATAGGCATACTCCCTCGCGATCTCTTTGGCGTCGCCATCTCAATCTTTGCATTATGCTGTGCCATCATCGCCCTCTTCAGTGCACTCTTTTACTTATTCGCCCTCATCGCCACCTGGATCTCGAGGCAAATGTCAAGTCACTCCTTGATTAAGAAACATGACGATCATCATCATCATCATCATCAACAACAACAACAACAACAACAACAACAACGTGATTCCACTATCTTTAATAGTGCCGATACTGACGATGGAAGGGCCTCCAGTCCACTCACCACCACCAGACTGTTCCATGACAAAATGAAGCAGAAGAACTCACCGGATAAACGACATTCGTCTCTCTTTGATTCCATCTCCTCTCCCGCTCTACTACTAGCCACTACCTCGATCCAATGGCCATCCGTCTCGTACCACTTTGCCCTCCTACAGGGGAACCTACTACGTCTCTTCATCCTGTTCTACCTGCCGCTCGTGGTCTTCTCATCCTACCAACTCACTCTCATTCACACCGCCTCTATCCCTTCCGTCGCCATTGCAGCCTGTACTCTGGCCACCTGTGCCGTGGTCCCCATCGTCCAACTCTACCGACTCAAAGGCCGCTCTTCCCAGGAACTGATCGATAACATTACACTCCTCCTCACCCTCGGCCCGCTCTATAACACCTTCGATGATAAGAATCAGCTCTTTATGGCCGTCCGTTTCTCAAGCTCCTTCATCGTCGGCGTCGTCATTGGCGCTGCTCAGTCCCATGGCATCGTCCAAGCGGTCGTGCTCCTCATGGCAGAACTGACTGAAACCATGCTGACAGTGAGTGTGGTTTTCCCCTTCTCTCTGAAGAGTCTTATGTGTTGTTATGTGTCTCATTTCTCTCTTCTTTTTTACCACTACTACTATTATACATGCATGTAGTCACTCTGGCTGCCATGGGGTGAAGGAGCAGCCATGGCCCCGCTGACCTTCATATCATCCGTCTCGCGGATCATCACGGCCATTATTCTGGTAGTCTTGACGCCCACGGTGGCCGTGGGCTCGGTGGCCTCTGGATGGCTGGCCTACGTGGTGCTCTTGATCCTCGGGGGCGTGCTTGGGATTCTGCTGTGTGTGCTGGTAGTCAAGCTGATTGAACTGTTACTCCGCTTAGCCGCGCATATCCCCTTTGATGAGACCCGGAGCACACGCGCTGGAGGGTTGCGCGGCGCATGGCGGAGGTGGGATCGTACGACCAGCCGGTCCACTCGCCACGGACGTGCGGCGGCCATAGCAGCCCGACGACATCGGCGTGCGCGTCGGAAATCGAGTGCATCAGCCAAGCTGCCGCAGAAAGCGCCCGTGGCGGTCAGGACGTCCATCTTTTCCGCCCTCAATGTTCAGTCACCCAATCATGCAGACAAGGCGGCCAAGGAGCTCAGCAACAGCTACCCATCCTCTTCGCTCGCGCCGGGGTTCATGATGATGAACGATGACGACGGCGGGATCATGTCAGCCATGTCTCAGGGGCCCTGGGTCCGCCCCGCAGTCTCGGAGAGCATGTATGGCGGCGGCGGCGGTGGCGGCGGTCCAACGACGACGACATTTGCGCCCTCGAACAGTCATCATGCCAGTGGAGCACACCACCAGCAGCAGCAGCAGTCGGAGCAGCTGGTCGGCTATCCGAGTCACCACCCGAACACCCCCTCGTCCGGGTTTGCCGTAGTTCGCGGCGGACGGGCGACGGAGAAAACGCCGTACGAGATGCACAACGACGGGCGCAACCACTGGCGGCCTAGCCGGCTGCCGCACCACGACTACCCTCCCTCGTCGCAGCATGCCCGTCCAGCTGGCCGCGGCTCGTCGCCCGACTTCCAGCATCACCCTCCGCCGCACGAGTTCTACCAGACGCCCGCCGGGCACAACACTAATGCTAGTCGCACCACGACCAACCTCTTTGAGAGCTCGCCCTTCCAACTCAACTCCTCTTCCGACCACGAGCCCCCTCGCCGGTCCCGTAACAGCAGTAGCAGCAACAGTCGCCGCCGGCGGCGCAGGAAGGCGCCGCAAGGGACAATGGGCCTGTTGGGCCTGTTCCGGCGCGGCGGCGGCCGGCCCTCGTCGGAATCATCCGAGTCTTCCGAGTCTTCCTCCGAGTCCTCGGAAGACGACGATGACGAGGAGGACGACTGGGACGACGAGAGCGGGTCGGACACGAACCGGGACGGTCAGCAGCAGGCCCCTGGCAAGCTGCGCGGACTGATCGGGGGCTTGGGCCGCTGGCGCCGGCAGGATCCTGCGCCTGCTGCCGGCGCCGCTCCCGCCGCACCCGCCCCCGCCGCCTCCTCCGGGTTCCAGGTCGTCAGACAGCCCAGACCCAGACCCGCCCCTGCCCCTGCCGCCGCCGCGCTGGCCAATCCCCCCGCCCCGTCCCCGCCCCTCGACACCCTTGGGCGATAACGATAACAACCCGCTCATCCTTCACTTCCTTCCTTCCTTGAGTTCCTTCGTTCTCCTTCTTGATTTGCCTTGCTCCTCTCGCCCTCCTCTTCTTGCTCGCTCTTTTAGCCCGCTCGTTCGTCCGTCCAGATCTCTCCTCGCTGGCTATCCACACCCTCCCTCCTCTTCGCCATTTCCTTTCCTTTCCTTTTTTGTGAAATGTGGGAGCGTCCTTCGGTTCCTTTTGGTGTCCATCTCGCCGACATTAGAGATCCAATGCGCGTCCTTTCTCTGTGTACCTCTTCGTCCCCCCCCCCATTCCTTTTTTTTTTTCTGGATGCATTTGTTGATCATAATGATGGTGCATGTATATGTATGTTGATGACATACTTACCTTTATATTCCATGGGTGTGTTTTAGTTTTTGTTTTTCCGCCGAACGGGGTGTTTTTTTTCTTATCGTTGTTCTATACATATATACATATATATCTTCATTGCTCTTATATATATTTATATGTGTGTGTGTGTTTTTTTTTTTTATAACATGGTCACTCTTCTCTCGTTCGTCGTTCGGTTATTATGGACGTGGATCCTGGCGCGCCTCGATCGTTGCTCCTTTTTGTGTCTGTCTGTTGCGCATTCTCATACGCGAATATGTAATGGTGTGTGTGTGTGTGTGTGTGTGTGTGTGTGGGTGTGGGTGTGTGTGGGTGGTTTGTTGGTGGGCTTGGGGGATACATCATATATATTTAGATACATATAAAACATCTTGTCTATGTTTTTCATCCTGTTTTTTTTTCCCTCCCTTGGTTTGTAGTCACTTTTGTGAAGGTTGCAGACAGCAGACATCAACAACTTCCTCGTTAATGGGAGAACGGAACAGCATACGGAATCCAAACTGATCAACTTTGACTTTGTAGGAATATGTACAACCAGCTGGGCCTCTTCCTGCCTCTTCAGTTTTTTAGTTACATAGTAATGTCTCAGTGACGGTCAAGAATTGATCAACAAATGCATCATCATCTACGGTGATTTCAAGGCAGCTTTTTTATTTGACGACTTGCAGAAGTATGTATACTATTACAATGAAATGGCTGCTGACAATCAATAATAATAATAATAAAATAGAAGCAATGAGCAAGGAGAGCGGAAGTCTCGTTAGAAAGTGGAATGAGTGGATTTTTAAGTCCGAGTAGACCTGAGTAGACTAATACTGTTACACACATAAACTATGACTATTACTACTACATCAACTGATAATGAAGAGAAAATGAGTTTGTTTATGCTAGAAATTATGCGAGGAAGATGATGGAATAATCCAGGATGAAATAACGAGATGAAAAGGATGACAGAAAGAAAAAAAAAAAAAACAAGCAAAGGAAGGGAATATGTAGGACAGAAGTGCAGAGAGAAAGAGGGCGGGAATCTCGAGAGGTCGTGGGTGATGGAAAAGTAATAATAAGGCCGGATAGGAATTACTTGCGGAGAAGCGCTCGGGAGAGGAGTTTTGATGATAACAAAGGATGAGACATGAGCTATAATTATTGGCTTGCTTTGGTTTGACAGGATGGATTATGTTGACTGTGAGAGTGATAAGGAATGGTTCGTGCGGCAATGGGGATCCAAGCGATGATGTTTTAGTACGGCAATAGGGATCCAAGCGATAATCAAGATTCCATCTGGCGAGGTAGATGATTGGCAGCTTTGATCTTTTGTTGAGTGTATGTAGGCCAGCGATGATAGAATGGTGCGTGGTCGAGGCGGACGTTGGTTTCTTGAGTGATGGTTTGTTGACTCCAAGAAGTCCAGGTACGAGATCCATGGTCGCGGGAAAGGATGGCCTAGACCAAAGGATTGAGAACCGAGTTTCCGGTGAGCATGGTGGGCCGCGCTGGGTAGGGCAATTGAATTACGATTGCGAGAGAAGTGAATGGTATCACGTTGATGCTCATGACAAGGGTAATATGAGGAGAGAGGCCTAATGTGCACGAGACGGAGAAGGCCCGGCGGGCCACAAACTCCCGGCCGGCTTTGGGATTACATAAATATGTATCCCGGGAAATTAGAACCGCAATGATGCTTGCTTAACGGAATCTGCACCAGTTCTTAAATCTTTGTATCATGGGCAGAGGTTCACTAGGGGTATCACGGTCGGCGGGGATATCAGAGGCAAATGTTTCAGACTCTTGGGAATCGGATGAATCGTCGAACTCTTGAGCAAAGGAGCATGGCCACTCTCTTGGCTCTTCGACTTTGGGTACTGGTAGGTAATTCATCAAAAGATATGATCCGAGCTCAGACTTGGCGGTGCGGTAACGGTTTCGCTGGAGGATGGCATTGGCCGCGGTGGTTGGCGACAGCGAAGGCTCATCGAGTCTGCTTTTGGACGGCAGAGCGATGCTCGTATGGGTGAGTAACTCGTAAGTAGATCCTGAGTCAACGCTAGATAGTTCGGCTTGCTCTTTGACTTCCAGAGCAGTCATCAAGTCTTGTTTGTTGGCGAAAATCAGACAAGCCATTGGGGTAGTGAGTGGGGTAGTGAGCAACATCTTTGGGTATGAGTATGGAGGGGGTATGTATGGAGAGTGCTTGGCAAGTTTTGGGATTCGGTGAAGCTTATCGAGGATAGAGGAATGTGGAAATGCAGATAGGCTCTAGTTTTTTTAGGAAATCGACAGACAGCTTGGGTCAATGGTATTGATCATGAATGATAGAGGTGGATGAGGAAGGTCGAAAGAGAGGCGCCGGTGTCCTCCTTATATAGGCGCTGTTGGATGGGTAAGATGGCTGGCTGCTGGTCCCAGAAGTACACAAGCTTCGGTTTCAATACGGACCGAAGCTTTTAGCATATTATTGGAATTTGGTACGAGCGATTTGCTCCCCAACTGATTAACCGGTCAAGGCACTCGCGGAGTCAGGAAGGCCAAATCAATCAACCCGGCCGCCGGTTTAGAACCAGATAGCAGCTTTCTCTTGCACTTCAGCCATCTCCACTGTTGCGGCTCGCTGTGAATATTGGTTGGACAATCGGATGAGGGTATGTAATCGATCAAGTAAAGCATCCGCACAAGTCTGGGCGAGCGGAAGGGTTCATCTTGGAAGGATTTTTGTACATATTTAACTGCAGTCGCGCCGAAGGGCCCACATGTCCCGGACTCCAGTACTCGTTAAGTCGTAACCTGGGACTCAGCCGGTGGGATGATCAAATCTACCAGAGGCTTTCAAAGTGGATCATTCTACTTGAGCTCCTACATAAATACATACTCTGCCAACAGCCCACACGTCACCCATCCACATCCTCCACCATTTCCCCAACGGCTGCATGCCATGTTAGACTGAGGGTTGAAACACGGGCGAGCTGTTTGAAAGAGCCATAATTTCCCTGTGCTGTCCTAAACTGACCAGACACCTACTTTCCCACCAGAGTACATAGGTTAATGAATGGCATGCTCATGTGCCTGGATCAACTCATGAATTCATGAATCCCTTCTTTTGTCAATTTGATTGCTCAGCAACTCTTGATTTTTTTTTTTTTAATCTCACATCTCATACAGTAGTAATGCACACTTAATCAAACAACCTTTTTTCTTGATGACTCGTTGTGAATTTTAGTTGAATGATGTAAGATTTGTGAGAAACTTAAACTTAACTCCAGTCCCTCTGTGTCTCAGATCTGTGTCTCAGAGGGTGGAGTAACTTGTCCCGCCTGAGCAAGTCATCCAGTCCTCCACTCGTTATAGTTTTGAATTAACTTGGAGATGAAGGGGTTTTTTTTTTTTTTTAAAAAAAAAGGTTGCAAGAGTAGAATTGGAAGGATGAGTACAAGTACAACTAGCATCTAGCTCAGATTTATTCATCCAAAGCAGATCAGATCAGTCTAAAAAATGCAGGTTACATAATCTCTCGATCAGCTCTCACCAAGTACATGTGAGACCATGATATACTGTGGCACAATCCTCACATTGGGTCTGACCTCAGAGTCCCAAATAAATGATAAGCAACTTAAATATTTTGGGGCCAAATCAGAGACCACCTGACTGCCTCTTTTTCTCTTGTAGGGAAGAATGTTCAGAGAGAAATGTTTTAGATAGATTGGGACAAATCTACAATCTTTGCAATTCTGGAGCGGGGGGTGATGAGATGCTGGTCAAAGGGGGTGTGATTGGGCGTTCATCAGTTTCAGAGGAGAGTAAGAGGGGGGATGTGTGCCGCGATCGCCGACCCTCAGAGGAGTCAAGTTCGGGGGATAATGATTGTCGGTCACTCATGTGGTTGACTAGCCAAGGAACCGGTGACAAGATGGGGGTGATCGGGGTGGATGTGGAATGACGACGAGGTCGAGGTGTATGTATGATACTTGAGAGAGCGTCTCCATTGACAGAGGATGAAGCTGAGTTGGATGGCCCGGCTAGGGCAGAGAATTGATTGGGGTCTGGCAGTATGAATGTATTGACTGAGAAAGACTTGATGGGTGAACTGACTGAAAGCACGCGTTGGATAGCTCTGAGGTATTTAGGTAGGGTTGTATAATGTGGGTGGATTCCCATTGAATTGGAAGGGGATACCGTCGAATCATGGAACATCAGTTCGGCTAGTCGTTGAATGGTAAATGGTGCGAATTGAATGGTACGAATGGACTGGTTTTGATCGGGGTTGGATGATGGCTCTTCTTTTTCTCCAGTGGGATCTGGATGATCACCAAAATCTTGAAAGGCTGATGAGATCCGATCGAGATTCTTTTGAAGATCTTGGGACGTCCAAAGCCAGCCGCCAGCCGGTTCTTCTCGGGTATCAAACAGGGAAGCCTCGCCTAGTTTGAGGTAATTTTCAACTGTTCTTTTTAGAGAAAACAGCATAGCCTTGAGAAGTGTTGACCAGCTGAGGGATAGCAGAGGAGGAGGGAGACCGGTCCGGGCTAGTGTAGTCAGAGCTTCTTGACATTCTGTGCGAGAAAAAGAGGCAAGTCATATGAAATCAGATCAGATGTTTGGTCATGTGGTGGGAGATGGTATGGATGGGACCAACGCTCGTTCCATTGGAAGTGGTCGAGCTGCTCCAGATGGATGTGGATTGGCTCTGATGCTGCTGATGCTCGAGTGATGTGGGTGGGCGTGAATCCGTTTCGTGCTGGCTGCATGGTTGAGAGTGAACTGCCACTCTGCTGGCCATCGACTCAGATCTGAATGGCTTCTGCAGATGCGACCCACATCTGTAGCATGGACTCCACGGGGGGGACCAGGGGGGACCACCCCTGCAGCTGTGAAAGATGGAGGGACACCTCACAGGTTGTGAAACCTGGAAACCAATGAATTTCCAACTCAACAGACAACACCATCATCATGAGGCAGGACTCCCACCAAATTCCATGCCATTCACAAGAGATTACTGATAACTTTTATGGTCTTGATGTTGAAGTGTCAATCTCAGCACTGCTTGATACACATTGCTTAACACATCCATGTGAGACTCCCAAACAGCATTGGAGGCAATATGTACATCATCCACTAGCACACATCACCACATGTACTGTTTAACATAGCTATGCATACTTAGCTCTATCAATGGTCAGAAAAAGAAGTAAATATCACCTTAGAAGAGTAAGGAAACAGCTAAAGAGAGAGACAAATCTGCCAGGACAAATCAATGATCATCTGACTACAAGTGAAATCACAAATTAAAAATGGAATTTTATAATTTGGTATGGAACTTGTAACCAAGTGATCAATGATTTGTCCTGGTGAGAGGAATGACTTAATAATGACAAAAGGGAAATTTCTAACAGAACAGTAAAACACCAAGGCCTTGTTTGGCGCTGATATAATCTCAGGTGAAATAATGGACAAGTAAATCAATAAAAACAAAACCACCCAGAATAATGCAACAAAATTTTTTTATAGCAAATTAGAGATAATGCTCTATCTAATTGTGAAATGAGATAGGAGAAAATGCATCAACTTCATCATTATAATATCAATATTTCACTTCAGATAAGAAAAAAGCATAATACTGCTATTCTAGCTCTAACAATGGCCCAATAACTCAAAGTCAATGTTGATATGGATGAAGGAAGTGGTTGTTGTTGACTTCATAAAAATTTGGTTGCATATCTTTGGGTTGTTTTGTTTTTATAGATTTGATTGCCCATTATTTCACCTGAAATTATATCGGTGCCAAACAAGGCCCAAAATATGAAAGAGCGATAGAATTAAATGAATAAAAATAAAAATTTTATAAACATGGTTAGTCAATGATAAAAGGAAAGAAAAGAGATCAAGAAACCAAATCCTGATGTTCTTGGAGAATGATTTGAACAAAAAACAACAATTGATGTTATTGTATGATTGATGTGCTTGGATCTTGAAGTCAATATGAAGAGAAAGAGAAGCTTTTTGATCTAGGTCACAATAAGCTGAAATGACTGATCCATCCTTCAAATATGGAGTCTGGAAACAGAAACCACTCCTAACTCAACAATGGATGACTTCCCTTTGGCATTTGGAAATCTCTAGATGCCTCTCTAAATCCTAAATTAAGAAACCTATCCATTAAACCACTTCCAGCAAACATGAAAGTAATGAAAGGTAGGCTTAGGAAGACACTTTCCTTTTTTACCAAAAAAAGTCACCAGGGGAGAGGAGGGGGCACTCCCCAGGGAGTGCCATAGCTTAACTTTTTTATGTAACTCTGGTGGATACCTCCCCTACATCTTTCTTTGAACTTCACAAAGTATTGGTTAAACCATGTTGAACTCATCAGGAATTTGACTGGAATTTAGTTTAATATGTATAAAAAAAATACTCAAAACAAATTTGTAATTCAAGTTGAATTGTTCTTCAATTGATAAAAGAATTCTGGTGAAAATCCAGACTGTTTGATTGAAATTTTAGTAGTGTATAAAAAAAAAGTTATTCAGGAAGGATGATAATGTTCCAAAAGATCATCATGGCCAAGATCTTCTTTGGAAAAATTGGTTAATAATCATATTGTACTATTGAATTCTTTACCTTCTGCATCCAAATAAATCTAAGAATTTGCCCTGACATTAGCAAAAAATTGCTGCAATTGTACCACAACATGTGACAAAACAGTAGCCCTCTCAGTCCAAAAACTGATTGAAGTCAATCTAGGGAGTGTTAGGGTTCAGCTGGACATCATGTTGCATTGCCACAAACTTTGTGGTAAGATGGGTTTTCATTTATTTATATATTCTCAGCTTCATGTTCCATTTCTGTTTTTTGTGAGAGGAAATTTTGACACTGTCCCCCTATCCCGCTTGAGAGGGATAGAGGGACATTGTCAAAATTGCTTTCACACCCCATAACCAACACAAACTAGTAATCATCCGTGAAAGGCTCAGCATGTTGACCAGTATGTCTGTGCAACATGCATTTATTGAGAAATTGTAGTCCATAGTCATGATTCAGTTGAGCTAGAATTCAAAATAAATTCAACAAAAGTTGTTGATAATTTCACAATGTTTAGCACATCACTTCATCATTATTTCACCTCCATTTCACATTATTGAAAGGAATAGTTCATCAACAATTTTTGATTGACTTCTGAAAGAGTTCAGACCAAAACCAGGGTCAAATTAAGCTATGGCACTCCCTGGGGAGTGCCCCCTCCTCTCCCCTGGTGAGTTAGATCTTGAGGGTCTAAATCAAGATCTGGGAGGTTCCCAGACCCAACGGGAAGTCGTCCAATCACAATATCCTTTCCCTCCCCCTATTAATCACTCATCAATGTGTGTTATAAAGCTAAATCATTTGATCCCTTATAGGTAGCCCATTCTGAACTCTGGAAAACTAACTGAACTATGTTGCTACATGGTGTACACCCCATGGGCCACACTTCTCCAGGATCACTCTCTCTTCCAAATAACACACAACCATTCTAGTTCTCTTTTTCAAGATTGGAACAGGGCCAGAATGGTTACCACATCTGGTGAAAGTCTAAATGGCTTCCAATCTGGATGAAATGGGATGTAATTTGATTGGATTAAAATTGACCTTTTTTAGATGATTAATCAAACAGGTTTCTTCTGAGCCAGAGGGTCAGAAAGAAGAGAAAAAAGGAAAGTCACTCATGAAGCTAGCTCCCCAAGATTGCATTCACAAAAAATATTCCACAAGCAGAGGGAGGTAGTATAATTGGAGTTGTTCCATCTTTAACTCATGAATTTTATCAAGTATTTTTCTTTGTTTCTCAGAAGTATTCAACAAGATGTATATGGAATTTGCTCATCCAAGGAAGGTTTTTTTCTCAGCTCCATCAAATCAGCCATATTATGGTGTAACTGAACCTAGTCCATATTGAGCAGGTTGTTTCCTTTTTAGTTTAGTTACACTCAAACACTTGTTCTCTCTCCGCAGCAATCCCTAACCTAGTTGTGTCTCATTGAAAAAGAGCCTTTGGTGGCAAGCAAGTATGTGCACATGTTGCACACCTATTTCTCCTGGCATGCAACATACAACAGGCAGTATCAGGGCAGGACAAGTGCAATAAAGGCCAGCTGATATTGTGGACAGTGGGGGGGGGGAACAAGCTGGCCCAATGCCGCCAAATGGACAGATGAGGCAGATGCCGGCCTGCAAAGGCTCACAAGAGATGCAAGCCTATCAGAAAGGAGTGGGGATCATGGGCAGACATGGGTGAGGAGTAAAGTCAAGGTCACAGGAATGCTAGAAGGCTGCATCCAAAAGGAAGGAATGATAACCATTGAAGTGATAAGAAAATGTTAAGTTGTCACTAAATTATTTGGAGGGACTTATTCCCAATTTCTGATTTACAGCCCCATATCATAGGCAGAATTTTTAAGACAGGCATCATGTGACTGGGAATGGATGCCTTTTATACTTTTCAGGATGGGAGACATAAAAACTTCCAAGGCTTGATTTCAGGAGATTTGGGTTTAAATAAATGAAAATCAATGGATTGGATCTGAGGACACCCAGTGAAAGAAGATATGCAGTACACAAACATTTCTTCCTGCAATGATTTGGTGATGAGAGCTCAAAAAAAGGAGCTATAGGGCCAAATGAGAACAAAGCCACAAATGCCTGATCCTCTCAGGAAAGAGACATGACTTGGGGCATATGTGCCCCCTTTGAAGGGTCCCTTTGTGAAAATCCAAAGGGGGAATTTCCTAAATTAAGGTTGTCAGAAGATAGAATTCAAAACAATAACAAATTTGTGAAATTGATTAGTGCAGCACTGACATTGCTGCAAAAGTGTTTTTAAATGATGACTGGCAGTCAATTGGAGAATGTGATGGGAATCAGAGCTTGGTACTTAGGATGATGGCCAATTATTATGTATGATTAGTCTTAGGCACTTGGAATTCAAATCAAGATTAAAGCTGTATTTGGTCAGGATTATATGAATAGACTTTTTAAATGTCTAAATTGAAAGGGAAGGATAATTGTGCCAAATCAAATCCAAGAATGGTATTGAGGGAAATTATGTGATTGACTGCTCAAATGGGTGTTCAAGGGGATATGCAATTGAGAAGCCTGTGGATTCATTGTAATCATTTAGTGAATTGAAGTTGACAGGTGTTTATAAAGGCATCCCAGTTTATTAAAGTCACAGTTTTGTGAAAACTTGGATCATGGATTTGTCCTGGGGCTTTTTCCCTCTGGGGTATTGTGCTGGGAATGTAAACCAGAGGGTTTGGATTGGGCCCTGATGAGTTTTGAATTCAGGCAGGGGGTCACCTGAGGTCTTCCCCTCCATGCACAAGCAACAGATTACGGGGTTGACCTAGGGCAAACAAGGACATGGGAGGCGCCCTTTTCAACTCTCTGCAATCTCTGTACTTCTCTGCAGGCCTTCTGCGTGATTTCTTCTGGTTGAGCAACTGTTGCTGCACGTTGTGGCCCTCTCCTGAGCCCCTTGCAACATATTGTTGTGGACAAGCATCCTGGAGTAAACATCATCATTTAGTACTGAGAAAAACCAAGGAAAGCTGTGAGCAGCAAGGAACAGAGAACTCCAAGTAAGCAAGCAGGAGGGACGAGGAAGGTACTTGTACCTAGTCAAGGTACGAGATGGATGACACAACAGATGAGTGAGTATGAGATTGCATGCCGAGCAGGAAAGAAAGATGAGACGGAAAGAAAACAATGATGAGAATGAAAAGGAAATGACAGCAGGCCTGAGAAACACCAAGGACAGCTGTGAGCAGCAAGGAACAGAGAGCTCCAAGTAAGCGAGCAGGAGGGACAAGGAAGGTACTTGTACCTAGTCAAGGTACGAGATGGGTGACACAAAAGATGAGTGAGTGAGGAAAGGAAACGAGGGAAACAACAACGCAAATCTAAATACAAGCGGAGTATAACCTAATCTAGATACATAAGGTTGAGACACGCTGTAGCTGTCAAAATCTAACCCTATCTGCCATGACTACCTATCTTGACGTCTTCATTGTCACAGCCCCCCTGTGCTTGATAGGCTGTCTTCAGGTGACAAATTCACAAGCCTTGAGGGTGACATTGAGCAGAGCTTGCCTGGTCTTGATTGGAGTCAGAGGTTTGGTGAGGAAGTCGGCCACGTTGCAATCCGTTGGGACATATGCCAGATGAAAGGTTTTGGATTTTTCAATATGATGGCGGAGCCAGTGATGTCGCACGTTAATGTGCCGGGTACAATGTTGGTAGATGGTGTTTTCAAGAAGTGCGAGAGCCCCTTGGTTGTCGCAGTGCAACGTCACATTGGAAGGTGGGAGGGAAGTGAAGGGACAAAGAGATTCAAGGAGTTGCTGTGTCCAGATGATGTCCTGGCCTGACTTGGAGCAGGCGCAGTATTCTGCCTTGGTGGTGGAAAGAGAAGGTGCTTCGTTGTCCATTTTGGCACAACACCAGCCAACAGCGCTGTTGTGTAGGATGATGCTGCCAGCAAAAGAGTGGGTTTGATTGGCCGTTGCATAGCTTGCGTTGGCGTATGCAATTAGGGTGGAGGGGTCATTGGAGACGGCCCCAAGAGTGAGGCCGTAGGACTTGGTGTGTTGGATGTAGCGCAGGACATGTAGAAAGTGGTTTTGATGTGTCTTTGATGGATGGTCGAGGAACTGGGAGAGGTAGCTGCACATGAATGCCAAGTCTGGCCTGGGGCATTGAACCAAGTAGTTGAGCAGTTCAAAGCCACGGCAAAAGTTGAAGGTGGGCAACACGGGAGAAGGATTGATGGGGCAGGTGGTGGCGTTAGTTGGGAGTGGCGCAGAGAGTGAGCAACAGTTGAGCATGTCATACTCTTCCAGGATTTTCTTGCAGTACCTATCTTGGGACAGGGTGATGGTGCGATTGGGTCAATCCCGTGTGACGCTGTGGAACTACTCTTGATGGTAGAATAGAGCTTGAGAGGGATGAGTGCTTGAAGGGCTGCCTCTCGTAATAGCTGGGAGAGTTTGTTGAACAAGAATAAGAGTATGGACTCTTAAAGAATAGTGTGGCTTGGTGAAGATGCTTAGATATGTCTAAGATGATGGTTGATATGCTGATCTTCTAGCAGAGCCAGGTACCCAATTGCACCCAGGGAGGCTGATAGTAAGACTTATTTATTTAATAAGATGAGTGACTAATCTTCTAGCAGAGCCAGGTAACCAATTATACCCAGGGAGGCTGATAGTAAGACTGTGTCTTAGGTGGCAAGTAAATAACTCCTCTAGCAGAGCCAGGTGATATACCCAGGGAGGCTGATAGTAAGAATTAATGATATTACTTGAGTGAGTAGTGACCAGGGATGAGTACTGATGAATACAATCTGATGGTGAGAGGAATGAGAGGGGAGGAAACAGGCTCTTTATATATCTTTTGGGAGGAAAATAGAGGGGTGGTCAAAATGTGGTTGGAAGTATGAGAGAGAGGGAAGATAAACCAACTAGAAGAGGTCAAAATGGCTGAGTTGTGGTTGGTGGAATATGATGACATCATAGAATTAATATAATAGTGGAAAATACTAGAGGAAAGGGGCTGAACTATGATTGATGGAATACAATGGAACATGTGGAAAATTATAGAGGAAAAGAGGGCTTAAATGAAGAGAAGATATTAAAGGGGGGCTTGCAGGACTTGAGGCTAACTTGTGGTTGGGTTGTTGTGTGTGACAGGTGTGTGATTGTGTTGTGTTTTGCTGGATCCTGGTTTGGGGCCTGAGTACTTGATGTATTCCTGTAACCCCCTTGAGCCTTGGCCACCTGTACCTTTTTCCACACAATTAACCCCTCAAAACTTTTATTTAATCAGGGTTGGCTTACCACAACGCGCATTCCGAGGACCCACTGGCAGGCTCCAAGGTCCTCCATTTCAAACCTTGATTTTATTGCTTCCTTCAAGAATTGTACGTCCGGTCCAATGATGATGTGGTTTTCTACATGGATGTAGATGCAGCAGAGCCTGGAGGGGTCCTGGTGGATGAACAGACATGGATCAACTTCAGAGGGGAGAAAGTTCACAGAGTTGAAGAATTGTTTGAGGGAACAATACCAACAGCGCGGGCTCTGTTTGAGCCCGTACTAGGAATTTTTTAGCTTCAAGCCATGACCAGCTGGGAGCTCCACGCCTATGCCTTGGGGACTTTGATGAAAAGGTCCTTGTTGGGTATGCCGTTCAAGAAGGCACATTTCACATCCATTTGCTGGATGTTGTAATCGTGAAGGGCAGCTAGCCCAAGGATCAGGCACCCAGTCGGGGCGAACGTAGCATCATAGTTGATGCCCTCAAATTTCTGAAAGCCCCTGACACAGAGACAAGCCTTGTATTTGAGCAGGGCCCCGTCGGCGTCAAACTTGCGTTTGAACACCCACGTGGTATCAAGGGGCTTGATGCCCGGGGTGAGTGGGGCAACAACCCATACCTTGTGGCGGTGGATGTTGTTAAGTTCAACTTCCACCGCCATAAGCCAGTGTGATTGGTCCAGCCAGCCTAGAATATTGCCATAGGTTTGGGGATCCTTGAGAGAAGCAGGCTCACCAACAATCAGGTTGGATTGATGTCAGCAAACAACCAAGGCTTTGTGGCAACGTGGCTCGCCAATGATATTGGAGACATCAATGTTGGACGAAATATTGTGTGGGGCTTTTTAAAAGGCAGGGACATAGATGTAGCCTAATTTGGTCAAGGCAGGCTTGGGTGGAGTGGTGGTGGTGGGAGGAACGGAAGGGGACTTCTCTGATACAGATGGAGACAGTGGGGGGTGCTCTGATGGGGTCAGAGAGCTTGGAGGTGAAACCCCCTCACCAATCTCACAAATCTGCCCAGAAGAAGATTCAGGTGGAGATACGGAAGGGAAGGTTGACTCTAAGAGGTTGAAGTCAAACAGGGAGGAAGGATCAAAGATGCTGGGGGTGGAGGAGGTTTGGAAAGGAAAAACGGAGGGGAAGAATTTAACATGATGTGAAACAATGATCTTACAAGTGGAGGGAACTCACAGTTTTTAAGAGCAATGGTGTCCATCATAGCCGAGGAAGACGGCCTCGACCCCGGAGGCGGAGAACTTGGAGGCCTGGTCTGACTTTTCGACATAGACAACTGCACGGCAGCCAAAGGGGACTAAGTGAGAGAGGTTGGGCTGAGAGCCCTTACAAAGCTCATACGGTGTCTTGAAATCAAGCAAGCTGTCTGGCGAGCGGTTCTCCAGGTATACAGAGGTCGTGAAAGCCTTGCCCCGCCATAACAGTGGCATGCCTGCTGTGGCAAGCATAGCACAAGATTTCTCAATGGTAGTTCAATTGCCCCGCTTGGCGAAGGGGTTTTGTTGAGGGGTGTATGGGGCAGAGGTAAGATATTTGATTCTCTTGGCTGCAAAGAGAGATTGGAAGCTATTGTTGACAAACTCGCCGCCGTTGTCGGATTCAACAGAGATAAGTTTGTGGCCGCTGGCGTTTTTGACCTTGGAGAGAAACATGCTGAAGGTTTGGAACATGTCGGATTTGAGTTTAATTGGGAAGATGAAGTGGTACTTGGAGTACCCATTGATAATTTTGAGGAAATAGAAATTCCCTCCCCAAGATGGTGGGGACATGGGACCACACAGGTCCATGTGGGTTATCTCTAGAGGCTTGGTGGCTATGGGAAAGGACCCGGAGAATGGCTGGCGGTGCATTTTAGATACATCGCAGACTGAACATTCAATGTTGGGGATGGAGAGATCGGGGAAGGATTTCTTGAGGTAGGTCAGGCTGGGGTGCCCCAGGGCTCGATGAAGATCAAGGTAAGATTGGTTTGGGTCTTTGACAGAGAGAGCTTGTGGGGTTTGGAGGTCAATTAGCAACACCCCCTTGGTGGTTCTGCCGGTGCAGAGCGTATGGCCAGGGCGTTGACACACATAGCCGAGGCCGTCTCGTATTAAAGAGACCGAGTAACCCCGGCAGATGTAGTAGGTAATCGGGACGAGGGAATTCAAGAGATCTGGGGCATAGAAGGCCTCAGGGATAACAATGGGACCAGTAGTGGCATGGATGACCGCTGAACCAATGTCAAGGATGGGGATGGATGCCCCGTTGGCACCGTAGACCAACAACTTGATACAACAGTGGGAAGATATGTTCTCCAAATGGAGAACTATGCCTGTAACGTAACTTTTTATGTTACGTTATCTGCTAGTTACAGATATCTTTATTTTAGTTACGATACCTTTTTTACCAAGGGGGCAACTTCTATTTGAGTTACTTTCCCAAGTATTTATGCAAAACCAGGTTACGTTACTTTTTTGCCAAATTTGGATAACTTTTGTGTAACTTGACATGTAACTTAGCAGGTGAAACTTTGACCACTGACTGTTTTGACAATATGAGCAAGATAATGTGCTCAATTTGTCCAATCAACTGTTTGCCAAGTTTTGTTTCCCCATATAGCCAGTTCAAAAGCTGACCAGAGTGGGGGTTGAACCCACAACCTCAACCTTGCACTGCACAGGCAAGGGAGTCTTTAACCATTAATCTAGATTCACTTTGCATTCAACAAAACTTTCAACATTACATCACACAGAAAACATAACCCCAGAAGGTTACGTTACCCAAGAAAATTAAAAAATAAAAAATAGAAAAGTTACGTTACGTTAAATTACAGCCAAATTTAGTTACGTTACAAAAACACCACAAGTGGATAACTAAAAACAAGTTACGTTATCCAATAACCCTGCTGTAATGTAAAGTAACGTATCTGCCCACTGTTGCTTGATAGGAAGGAAAGAAGTGAAGTCTTTGCAACACTTCAGGTAGTTACCTGATGCACCACTGTTGAGAACAATAGAGTCAGCCACGCCTGAGTTCACGCTCAGCAAAGCCTTCTTGGCCATTGCTGCATTGGCCTTATCAAGAAGGCTTTGGGCGTAAGTGGCTGCTTTGGAGGGGTTGACACTGCCAGAAAATCTGGCTCGGATGGCTGCATCCAAGTTTTTATTGGATGCGGCCATCCAATTCAAACTTGGGCGCGCGCCACCAAGTGAATCACTGACCGATTCAAACTCGGTGGCCAAACACCCAGGCCACTGAGTTTGAATGGGTCAGCAATTCACTCGGTGGCACACGCCCGAGTTTGAATTGGATGGCCGCATCTGATAAAAACTTGGATGCAGCCATCCAAGCCAACTTTTCTGGCAGTGTGAGCTGGTGGCAGTCGGCAATGGAGTGTCCAGTGCATTCTGGGTTGTGTGTACCATTGGAGCAGAATGGCAGGTTTCTCTTCTCTGTTGAAGTGGGTTTGGCTGGTGAGGAACACTGTTGGAAAGCAAGTGCTGTGGCTGTGGCAGTGAGTTGAGCCACGCTCTCTTGCTGACGACGTAATTCAGTCTTGAGGTCCGTAAGGAAGGCGGACATGGTGACACCGGTAGCTTCAGTTTTGAAGGCTGCAAATTGGAGTGTGCAAAACATGGTGAACAAGGTGGGAAGTTGTTTTAACACAAAGAAAACCCAAACGGCCTCTAGGGTCTTCTTGTTGAACTTAGTTGAACTGAATTTGATCATTAATTGAAAGGTTTGGCGGAAGGTGTTGATGGTTTTCTGCATAGCCCCTCAACAAAAATAATGTTGTGGAGCTTTTCCATCACATTGGCTGTGTTTTCAACGGATTTGGCGGCATGGTATTCCAAGATGGAGTCCCAAAGAGCCTGGGGATCGTAGGTGTCCAAGTCATCCACAAAGCAAGTGGAGTCTTTGCGTCCCAAGTGAAGACGAATGTAGGTTGTTACCTGCTTGAGCTTTTTGTCGTAGTTGGAGTGGCTTTTGAGGGCGGGAGTGTGTTCCTTGATGAACCCGTCCAAGTTGTAATATGCAAGAGAGTTACACATGTCGTAATGCCAAGCTGAAAAGTTGGTTTTGTTCAGCTTTTTGGTGCAAAGGCAAATCGATCCAGCGGAAAGAGAAGGGTAAGCAATGGAGGGTTTGTTGGCCATGATGTGGCCAGGATCGGAGCAAACAGAGTCGTTGTTCTCTTGAGTGGATTGGGATTGGGAAGGAGGATTAAGATCTTCGGGATTGAAGGAATCAGATGCTCTAGGGGTGCTTGGAGATTCTGGTGTCTCTGGATCTGGAGTGGGTTCCGGAGTGGCAGGTGTGAAAGAACCAGGGATCTTAGTTGAATCCACCACGGTAGAAGATTTTCCAGGTCTTTAACTGGTCAAAACTGGAGTGCTGTGAACGATCCTGTGCTCAGTGCGCTGGGCTCATAACCTGAGAAACACCAAGGACAGCTGTGAGCAGCGAGGAACAGAGAACTCCGAGTAAGCAAGCAGGAGGGATGAGGAAGTTACTTGTACCTAGTCAAGGTACGAGATGGGTGACACAACAGATGAGTGAGTGAGGAAAGGAAATGAGGGAAACAACAACGCAAATCTAAATACAAGTGGAGTATAACCTAATCTAGATACGTAAGGTTGAGACACGCAGTAGC
Source organism: Puccinia coronata f. sp. avenae (assembly GCA_002873125.1). Lineage (NCBI taxonomy): Eukaryota > Fungi > Basidiomycota > Pucciniomycetes > Pucciniales > Pucciniaceae > Puccinia > Puccinia coronata. Next base: position 2,704 of record PGCI01000469.1, on the reverse strand, counting down.
TGTTGAAAGCTAACCTTATCTGCCATGACTACCTATCTTGACGTCTTCATTGTCACAAGTACACCCTTTTCCTGAGCTATGGATACGGCTTTCTAGTAATCTTTCTGACTCCATCTGTGGCCCGGATGGATTTCAGGAATCAGCGGAAGGCACAGTGTAGGACTCCTTGTGGGACAAATGTTATATATATTTGGTAAAGATCCGGCTGGGGGAAATAAACTGTGTTACTAGGTTGAAAGGCTAATAAAACAGTTTACGGGTGGTTTATTGGCCTGCCCCTTTATAAATACTACACTATTTGTAAGGAATCTCAAAATCAATAAAAGAGAAAAGAGATATGGCTGATTTCAAGATTGAACTACTTAAGTATAGTAGTCTCAATCAGACTTAGATCAATGAATCAATGAAACAGGTGGATGGTTCAACTAGTAAGATGTATAAACAACCCAGTGGGGTTAATTTATGTGAAACAATGATGATGGCGTAATGAGATGATGTGGATGGTTAAATGGTATGTTGATGATGTGTAATGATCTACTACTATGGTTTGTTGTTGACTAATACTAATAAGCTGATAAGGGCTAACTTATTATGGTTGGTTGTTGTTGTTGATTATCTATGGTTGGTTTATGTTGTTGACTAATCTTTAACAAGATGATGATGGCTAACTTATTATGACTTATGACTGTTGTTGACTGACTAAATAAGCTGAAGATGGCAAGCTTATTGAGGATGATGGTTGGTGACTAATACTACTACTAATCTTGGCCACTAATAATAAGAGAATGGGGACAACTGTAACTTATTATAAGGGTTGGGTGGTTGGTTGATTTACTAACTGAATAGCTCTAACACTTTGACTTATGATGACTGACTTGATTTACTGACTAACTAACTGACTGATTACTTGGTGATGGGGTGATGTTCCCATGACGGGGAGAAAGGAAAGTCCTGGTGAGAGAGGCCCTCCTTTTATAGAAAAATATGAGGCATTTTTGCTGGTGGTGGTTTGATTTGAGGCATTTTTGCTGGTGTGAACTTGAGAACTGCACAGAATTTATGCAGGTCATGCGTTAATTGAGCTGATTCTGCTGGTGGTGAAGATCTGGGTTGCACAGCATTTATGCGGGTTGTGCGTTAATTGAGCTGATTTTGCTGGTGGTGAAGATCTGGGTTGCACAGCATTTATGCGGGTTGTGCATTAATTGAGCTGATTTTGCTGGTGGTGAAGATCTGGGTTGCACAGCATTTATGCAGGTTGTGCATAAATTGAGATGCATTTGCTGGGGGTGAAGATGTAGTGTGTGTATGTGTATATATATGTAGCTATGTAGATGTAACTATAATATGTATGTAGCCTATGTAGATTTATATGTAACTGTAATATCTATATGTAACTGTAATATATGTATGTAACTAAAATATATATATGTAACTAGACTTATGTACATGTAACTAGACTATGTAAATGTAAATAGAATATTTAGGTAAAGCTTCTTGGCATTTGGAATGTAAATGGAACACCACAACGGGTCCAGTAGCATTGTTTTGTGTGCAACGCTCTCCTCAATCAAACCAGTTGCTGTTTCCTTTGCCACAAACACCCATTTGTGTGAATAGGCAACGGATATTCATCCAGTTCATGTGACTAACGCTTGGGGATGACACCAATCCAGGCCTTCTCAACAGGTTGAATATTCTTTGACTATGGCATTGGTACAGGCAGTTCCAGTTTGGCCGCTCAATTTGATTGGATTGCTGTGCGGCTGAAGTACGGGCATAGGGTTCCCACCTCATATAGATAGATGTCTGTGGCACCCCACCTGAAAAACATCTTTTCCAGTCTCAGCTTGAGCTTGCAATTGTAGCTGAGTCACGATTTTTCCCCGCTGCACGTAGCCGCTGAGCACAAACCAACTTTTCCAATTTTCAAGCTTTCCAACGGCTTGCCTTCTCAGTACAACGTTGTTGGTGTTGCCCAGATTGAGTCACTTGTCGAGCTGGCCACTGAGATTTGGGGAGCGGCAAGCACCTTTCTGTCCATGGCGGATGATCAAATGCTCAATTCAAGTAGCAAACAACTCATTTATGTAGTTTGGAGAACATCAAAAAAAAGTGATGAATGTGTGTGCTAAGAAATGGATGTGACATGGTGAGCCTCAACACTATCATTACTGGGTAAATCAGAAAGCTCATGTGAACTTGTATCCCATTGTGCTGCGCTCATCATGGGCCCTGTTGCTCCGCGCCAGTTTACGGGCCATCAAGCTCCTTTCCAAATCACTTCATATCACTCTCAACCTTGCCTTTACCAAATTGTGTATGCATGCCATAGCTGCTGTCAGTAGAGTTCCCCCAAATTCCAGGAGACGCTAGCCATGGCAATCAAAAGGGTGAACGGTTTTAGTACAGCTGTGATGCAAGCTTGGATGAGCTAAGAGCCTCCGGGCCAAGCTCCGAGTCCAAGTCAAGCTCCGCATAGCTTCATTCTTGACGCATTCTGTCGCCGGAAGCAAAATGCTTGGCAAAAAATGCTTCATGGAGCCCCCCGTTGCCACTCTTGCCAAGCAGGTCTAAACCTGCTCACCAAGAGCTCTTGGTGAGCAGGAATACACCTCCTTGCCAAGAACTCTTGGTGAGCGGGACTACACCTGCTCTCCAAGAAATCTTGATGAGCAGGACTACACCTGCTTGCCAAGAACTC